>JARYHS010013630.1:282641462-282912994 GCA_031002005.1 Vandiemenella viatica | reverse complement strand
TCCCCGACTTAAATCCCATCGAGTACGTGTGGGATCCGGGGAGGAGACTTACTGCAGCTCATCCACCAACGACGATCCAGCAGTCGTCAACCACGCTGATGGAGGAATGGAACACCCTGCCACATTAACCCCTTACCAACCTTGTGGCCAGTATGGGAGAACGTTGCAGAGCACACACCGTTGTCCGTTGTCATCACATAGCCTTTTAAGTACCATGTCCCTGCTCTTTGAACGACCAGGGGTCTATCATGAGTCACCTTGACTTTAGTGTAACTTACTGTCTCTGCATAAAAATGTGATTTGAGAGCAGATCGTCTGTTCTCTCATCGCCTATTTCTTTCAGCTGCCTACTCTATCATACTATAGCTGTTCTTTCTATGTTAGGTTCAAGTTTCATCAAGCTACTAAGTTATTTGGCAGAGACACAGCATGCGAATGTTCCTAAGTTTTGCCCACCATTGTAGTATCATAGCTCAGGCGGAAATTGTGCTACGTTACCTTTGGCCGAAAATATGATGTCAAATGCTTATTTAAGATTTTCAATATTTTCACAACATTACACGCGAATAAATTCTAAGCGCGAAAGCAGTAAAGTCCACTATCTGGAGCCTGGATGGTATGATGGAAATAATGCTGCTAGTGACACATGTGCTTCCAGTTTAACGAATAGCAAGAGATGTTCTCACCAGCTTAGATAGGGAGAAAACTTCATTTTAGAATTGTCATTCGTATAAAACGCCGTCTTGTAGGTGGTGGCGGTCATGTGCTGAAGCTTCTGCTTGTTGTATTTCTCTTCTTACAGCATTCTGCAGTCAAACCATTGCGCCACATAGATTTAACACCGTTGAAAATTTAGCTGCCACGTAAACAATAGATTTCTTGTAGAAGTATAGTAGGAATCGCTCCCCCCTTTCCACCAACAGAAAGCAAAGTACTCTTAATATAAGAAATATTACGGCGGAGTAACCCTTCAAGACACTTTAACCCTATGAACCGAATCTGTTGGATCAGATTTCTTACTTAAATACTGTAGAAATTTGAATTATTTTCGAAATATTTTTTATTTCCTGTAAATTTTCAACTATTTTCTTTCTGATCTCGTATTGTTTTAGTAAGTATTTTTTTTAAATATGTTTCAACGTTACATAGCGCCAGAATAATTAGTGAAAATCTCAGCGTATAGCGTGAAATTAAAGATGCAATACCAATTAGAACTTAATACGTCGTACTTCGTTAAAAAAATAATTACCGCATGTATCATTCCTTAAATTTTGAGTCGTACTGAATCCGAATGGCACCCGAGGAAACTACAGGAATTATATATCGCAAAAAAACTTAAGAGAGCTTCTTTGCTTCTTGAAGCTACTACCTCGGGCCGTACTTCTACAATCTCTGATGTTTGGAAATGAAAATATATTCTTTGTTAGTAGTAAGTAACCGAGAGAGGTGTTGTAACGGCTAGCGTTCTGGCCTCTCATTCGGGAGGACGGCGGTTCGAATCCCCGTCCGGGCATCCAGATTTGGGTTTTCCATGGTTTCCAAAATCACTCCAGGCAAATGCCGGGATGCTTCCTTCAAAAGGCCATGGCCGAATTCCATCCCATTCCTTGCCCCCCATCCTTTCCTGTCTCTAAAGACCTCGCTGTTAGAGAGACATTAACCAAAAAAAAAAAAAAAAAAAGTAGTAATTAATGCACTGCAGATAGATTTTAACACCAAAGAGAACTCTTTAATGTTGGCATTAAAAGCAGTTTAGAAAAATAATTCCGGATACTTACTATTCAATTGAGGCTCTTTGGTAATACAGTAGATCGCGACACATTCTACATTTTATTAGTATTTCATATACATATAGCAAATGGAGCGATTCACATGAAATTTGATTCAAATGTGCAGAAAAATGAAATTGGTAATGACCTTCAACATTTTTTAACAAATAATCTGACATAACTTGATAACTGTACAAACCTGATGTTATGAATCGGAATATACCGCTAGAGAAGGAAATGAAAATGTGTATGTAATCTCCAATTTTTTTTTAGCGTCATGTTTCTTTTTTTTTTTTTTTACGTATCGTTGACGTTGAGGTCATTAGAGAAAGGAAAGGACTGGCGGCAAGGAACGGGATGGAATTCGGTCATGGTTTTTTTTGAAGAAGTATTCCGGCATTTGCGTGGAATGATTTGGGGAACCATGGATAATCCAAATCGGGACGGTGTGAAGAGGATCCAAAACCGCGTCCACACGAATGCGAGGTCAGAGCGTTACCGCTCACCTACCACGCTCCGTCACTCTTTTCAATAAGAAGGTAATGAGACTTCTTCAATGCGGACATTGGGTATAGTGTGACACCTCACGTTTCTCTACCTAATGGTCTTCCTCAATGTAGAATTTTCTTAATGAAGAAATGAGGGTTAAAAATTGTATAAATCTTCTCTAATGTAACTTCCAGAATGATAACAACCCCTCACCTCTTTTCAACTTTCTAAACACTTATTGTTATTTTTTAGGAAAGTCTGGGGAGAATTTAACATACGTTTCAAATTGTGCGACTAAAATTACTGTATGAGTAAATAAACCTTATTCATACTGGGCAACGCCGGGAACTCTATTAGTCTGATAAGAAACTCAACTTGGCAGGACACATTGGACAGGTTGTAAGAAAAGATTTAAAAGTTCTTCACTTATTGGAAAGGGTGATGAAAGGATGTACCAGAGAATTAAGGGAATTTGGTTACAAAACTTTCGCCATATTATTGCTTGAATATGGCGGTGTAATATAGGACCCAAATTTAGGGTATTAGATACAGTGGTTGGAAGAGGTTCAAAGAAAAGCTGGTAGATTGGTGTCTGGAAATTACTGCAGAACATAATCAGTAACTGATATGAAAAAGAAGCTAGTATGGGATTCATTGGAAGACAGGAGGAGGATGAAGAAAGGCGTATATTGGTAATAGGGTATGGAAAGATGCTGGTGAAAGAATTAGGTGAGGTGCATGGAAGGGAAAATATAACAATGACCACAAGCTGGCACTCGATTTCAGGCATAATGGTGAGGACCCTGGGATTGGAATAAATTACCGAGGGAATTGATGAATAATTTACCAAAAACGCTGAAGGCATTTAAAATTAACGTGTGTAGAGGTCAAAAGTAGGCGGGTACAAAGATAGTGAAAAATGGATATCTAGGGAAATTGCCACCGGAGCATGAGCTCCATTGCAATTTAATCCGCCCACTATAAACGTAAAGTTTTCCTCTTAAACATCGAACGAGCACGTACTAACGGTTTCTTCAAGTTAAAACATTGTATGCATTAGCTAATACCAATTCTAGTGCGCTACAACGTCGAATACCCTTTTAATGAATGAGAAGCAACCCACATCCGATGCCAGGCCCGTCTGAACCTTCACGAACTGTTCTATTGTGTCACTGCACTGGATTGTTAAGACAAGAGTGACACTCACAAGCAATTACACAACCAGTTACCCATTCAGACAGATAAAAGCACTGTAATAGCAGCCAGTCTCACGCTGCTCTAGGCCTGACGTCAACCGGGGAGCACTCCAGCGCACTTCAATCAGAGCCGCCTGGTTTTCTTGCCGCCGCGACGCCATGCCAGAGCAGTCGCGTGACTCAAACCGTGCATAGCTGGGAAGTTCGGCAAGGAAATTGAGCTCACGACAGAAGTGGTACCTGCTATGTGCAAACAGCAGCCATCAGTGAGCAGTAACACTTACTGGCGGTGGGTGAGATGCTGTTAAAGGAAGTTATCTTAATACTCGATGTCAACGAAGTCCTTCGTCACGCAGATACCAGGCAAGGCAGAAGCTTCCGAGCGATCCTTCATCCCTCTCTTGCCATTTCGTCCATGTTCACTGAGCGTGGTGGATGAATGATAATGCACTAGTCTCGCATTCGGGAGGACGTGGGTTCGAATCCCCGTCCACCATCAGATTTGGCTTTACCATGGTTTCCCAAAATCACTACCGGTATGGTTCCTACAAAGGGCAATGAGAGAATTAATTCCTGTTCTTTGTTCCCCCTTGTCCTATTCCGCCTTTAATTTCTTCGACGTCGACTAGACTTGAATCCAGAAACAAAACATAACCTGTTTATGAATAAAAATCCTTCTTCTAACAACTGTTTTTATTATTAACTAGCTGACCCGGTCACGCGTTGCTGTGACTTACTAATTATAGTACGTTGGATTAATGTTATTCTAAACTTCCTCAAGTAGTCAAATTAATATTCACTAATAAAGACAAAAACATTGTAGTCGATTTGGAAATTCAAATGTAATTGGTAAACAGTTACGGAGAGTTTAAATTAAGGACAAATGATCATAAAAAATTTTAATTTACATTTCATTACAAATTACTTAATTGAAATTATATAAAAATTGATATTTATAAAATAAATAAATAAATTATTTTTTATTTATTTACATAAACTGAAATTTCAGTTATATCTTCAGTCATACTGTTTTTATATTTTTCCCACAAACTCGAAGATTGTGTTGGATAACATGTTGTCAAAATAATTGCAAACAATTTGACGAATACTATTCGGCGTTGCTGTCAACGCTGCATCAGCAAGTGTCAGGTCCCAATAATTGTCGTCTACCAGCAGCTGCAACTCGCGACATGCATCTTGACATGTATTGAACACTCGACCATTAACTGTTCCTAAACGTTCGAAAGAAGCTGGTACGGGAACATTCACCAATAACAAACGCTGAATGAAACATTCACGTTGTTTTGGATGCACTGTGTAAAGTCTTTGCTTTGAATTTGCCTGCGATCGAAGGATGTGATTCTCCTTGTTTACGTGGCTACCATTTTTTTTACCTAATTTGTTCCATTAAAAATAGCTTGGAACATCGGTATACAATAATGTTTTTGCGAATTGGAGCAACACATCAGATTTTTGACACAAATTGAAAAATTCAGTTTGTGGTTTGTGGTTTTTGGTGGCTCAAGTATTCTTTGGAAAATATTTTCTTCGGTGAAATATACACGTTGACCGTTTTCAAGTTGTATTGCAAGATGCTGGATGGAAGGGTCTTTTTCATGGATGCGAAAACTAAAAATATGCCAGATAGCCTCGTGTTGCTGATGTATCTACCTATTTGGTATCGTGTTATTTCGTCATTTTTATTTACATTTTGAACTTCAAATACGGCCAAATCACTGCCTTTATTAACATATTTGCAAACGTACTTAATGGATTTTACAGAACTGCAAAACTCGACGTTAATATGAGCCTTATACGTTTTTGAAAGCAATGGTGAGTATGGTACGACCCACTGATTGTCAATTTCAACTTGGTTTCTAGAATTTGACATTCGCATTGTAAATGTTTGGCCACCATTCTCAGTGTTTCTGCGGCGATACAACGGATAACCATCGATAACCGTAATAGTATCATTTGTATATTCGTTTGGAAAACGCTTCTTACATTTTCCACCTTCCATGCATGGCGATGTCATGTTAAAAGCACCGCACGGTCCGTGGATCGAGTGACTGGTAACAATATCAAACAATTCTTGATCAATTAATGGGTCCGGAATTTCGGCTGAAATTATTTGATCAATTTCTTCTGGACGGATTTTAACTTCAAGCCAAATCAAAATATGAGAATGAGGCAAACCTCGCTTTTGCCACTCAATCAAATACATATAGCAACGTGTGTTACCTAAAACTGAATGTTTTACGATTAAATCAATGATTTTAATTTTTGTTTGAACACACGTGCCGTGACATCATGACGATGCATTGATTGATGGCCTGGTAATAGCAAAGTTTGTTTTCCTCCCAATTCGGATTACATGTAAATATAATAAACAAATCTGGACGACCATAATGTCGTACGTAAGTCATCGCATCTTGTATATATTCCTGCATGTTCCGTGCACTGCCGATATAGCTTGAAGGTAAATTAAATGCATTACGTATATCTTTGGCGTTTAAATTTTCACAAATATTGCCGATAACAGTGTCTCGTAAAAGGATGTATTCCTCCGATCGTAATTCAACCTGGTTGTATCGCAAATGCTTGTTTTCAACTTTGGCGTACATATCCTCGACGTATTGAAGGCACACTTGACGATATCGAAGGATATAGTTATCCTAATTACGTCTAATCATCAATCGGGGGGCGTAGTACATCATTGGAGTAACTTTTTTATTTGTTTTACTAGCTGGTACCCACGACTTCGTTCGTGATTGTAAAGAATTCATATTGACAGCTATAGACATCTAACCACCATAGTGGACGATGGGAGACTCGATACTATTACCACACACAAATACCAGTCTTCTGCGCTATGTGTAAATTTACGGATACACACAAGTCTTTGGATGAAATACGAAAATATTCATGATCGACCAATTTCAAACACCATATCTCACACACTCCCACAGTTACCGAATTTCGGCCAACGTTGTGATCGATGGGAGACTCTGTGTTACTACCACACACAAACGCCAGTGATCTGCGATTGATAGTTTTCACTTAAAAGTGATACACCGTGACACATGCGTCTTTGGCAGAAATATGAAATTGCCGCAGGTGGACCATTTTCATCCCCCATATCTTCCACACCCCCATAGCTACAAACATCTAACAACCGTAGTGCACGACAACCGACACGATTCTACTACCACACATAAACACCAATGCTCTGTGCTATGTAGTCGTGGCAGAAAAGTGAAATCTGCGGAGACACATGCCTTTCGTCGAAATACGAAAATATCCTTGGTCGGCCACTTACAACCACCATATCTCCCACACAACCACAGTTTCTGAATTTTCGACCGCTGTTGTGATCGAAAGGTGACTCTGTGTTACTACCACACACAAACGCCAGAGATCTGTGATCGATAGTTTGCGCTGAAAAGTGATACACCATGACACTTTTGTCTTTGGCAGAAATATGAAATTGCCACAGGACGACCACTTTCAACCCCCCTATCTCCCACACCCCCATAGCTACCGACATCTAACAACCATAGTGCACTACATGAGATACGATTCTACTACCAAACACAAACACCAATGCTCTATGCTATGTAGTTGTGGCAGAAAAGTGACATAAGCGGAGACAGTCGAAATACGAAAATATCCTTGGTCGGCCACTTACAACCACCATTTGTACCACAGTACCACAGTTTCTGAAATTCGGCCGCTGTTGTGATCGAAAGGTGACTCTGTGCTACTACTACACACAAACGCCAGTTATCTGTGATCTGTAGTTTTCGCTGAAAAGTGATACACCATGACACTTTTGTCTTTGGCAGAAATATGAAATTGCCACAGGACGACCACTTTCAACCCCCATATCTCCCACACCCCCATAGCTACCGACATCTAACAACCATAGTGCACTACATGAGATACGATTCTACTACCAAACACAAACACCAATGCTCTATGCTATGTAGTTGTGGCAGAAAAGTGACATAAGCGGAGACAGTCGAAATACGAAAATATCCTTGGTCGGCCAATTACAACCACCATTTCTACCACAGTACCACAGTTTCTGAAATTCGGCCGCTGTTATGATCGAAAGGTGACTCTGTGCTACTACTACACACAAACGCCAGTTATCCGTGATCTGTAGTTTTCGCTGAAAAGTGATACACCATGACACTTTTGTCTTTGGCAGAAGTATGAAATTGCCACAGGTCGACCACTTTCAACCCCCATTTCTTCCACACCCCGATAGCTACCGACATCTAACAACCATAGTGCACTACATGAGATACGATTCTACTACCAAACACAAACAGAAATGCTCTATGCTATGTAGTTGTGGCAGAAAAGTGACATATGCAGAGACAGTCGAAGTACGAAAATATCCTTGGTCGGCCACTTACAACCACCATATCTACCACAGTACCACAGTTTCTGAAATTCGGCCGCTGTTGTGATCGAAAGGTGACTCTGTGCTACTACTACACACAAACGCCAGTTATCTGTGATCTGTAGTTTTCGCTGAAAAGTGATACACCATGACACTTTTGTCTTTGGCAGAAGTATGAAACTGCCACAGGTCGACCACTTTCAACCCCCATTTCTCCCACACCCCGATAGCTACCGACATCTAACAACCATAGTGCACTACATGAGATACGATTCTACTACCAAACACAAACACCAATGCTCTATGCTATGTAGTTGTGGCAGAAAAGTGACATATGCAGAGACAGTCGAAATACGAAAATATCCTTGGTCGGTCACTTACAACCACCATATCTACCACAGTACCACAGTTTCTGAAATTCGGCCGCTGTTGTGATCGAAAGGTGACTCTGTGCTACTACTACACACAAACGCCAGTTATCTGTGATCTGTAGTTTTCGCTGAAAAGTGATACACCATGACACTTTTGTCTTTGGCAGAAGTATGAAACTGCCACAGGTCCACCACTTTCAACCCCCATTTCTCCCACACCCTCATAGCTACCGACATCTAACAACCATAGTGCACGACAGGAAAGACGATTCTACTACCATACACAAACACCAAAGGTCTATGTTATGTAGTTGTGGCAGGAATGAGAAGTATACGGAGATAAGAATTTTTGGTCGAAAAATGAAAACGCCCTGCACTGACCAACTTTAATCATTATATCTCCCACATCCCCACTGCTATCGGCATTCGGCCAACGTTGTGCACGACAGGAAACTCCATGCTACTTCCACCCACAAACATCAGTGATCTGTGCTAGGTAGTGGTGGCTAAAAAGTGAAATATAGGAAAAAGACGTCTATTTTTATATATATATAAGATTTTCATCTACCAGACGCGTTTTGCGCTTCTGGAGTGGGGCATCGTCAGTGGCTCTAAATAATAAAATATTATGATTATATTTGTGTATGCGATTAAGTACATCAGTTATATACATATATTCATATTGTAGTAGGTATTGTAACGTCTGTAGGTTCAGTCTTCTATAATTATTCTATATATTGTTTTCATAGTATCTGTGTTCAAACATAAATTCACTTCTTAATAACTAAATTATCTGTATGTAAGATATTTTGTGCTGTTCCTGACTGTCACGTTTACATAATTTGACGTAAGGTTATACTTTTTTTTATCTGCTGTAACATGACGCGCTGTCGCCACGTTACAAGGTTCATTTTTATTATATATGTAATAATATAAGAGTAATTTACATAAATCTTGGGCGACCACCTAAATAGATTTTTGTTGTAATTTTATAAAGTACGCAAGATTCCAAGTGAGGACTATAATGAAATGGTGAACATACAGTGTATCTTAGTAAAGCGAACATTCAAGAATTATTGAGCTATGTAGGCTTGAAGCTAATCTTGGTCTTCCCGAGCCATGGCGACAGGACGTCGCGGATTTAGGGGTTTGCCGGACCACACACTCTGCTCCCTGGGGATGGGTCACTCACCTGGCGGGAAAAGCTTGCCGCCCGACACCCGAATGGGCTCTCACCCCGGCGAACTTAGCCGAATATGTCCGACCTCTGTTAGATACTCTGGCCAAATCACATATCGGGGATATCACGTGACATTAGGTGCCGACCTGAAGATCCAATCCAAATGAGCGTATAACTTAAAATCCTGGGAATTTCTGTTGTATGTGAGCTTCGAGACTACAAAGGGGCGCAGCGAGAAGTTTCCTCGTGGGAGAGAAGAGCGACGGGCTTCACTTCGATCTTCGAGTCCAAGCTATGCGAGTCTAGTCTGAGGTTGACTTGGAAAGTTGGCTTCTCTCGCCAACTGCAGTTGTACGATATCTGGCTGCCAGCTTGCCTTGCTGGAGCAAGCTTATCACACCAACACAGCCGGTAATGCGATGATGCGCATTGTCAGACCAGAGATGCCTATAGCCGACTTGTGAGATAATCTCACATATCGTGGGTCCGCTACAGTCACCGCAGACATCAGACGCAGGACTACAATGGTAACTTATTACGACCAAGCCATCTGATTGTGCATTCCGTGAAACAGAACCCGTAAACGACTTTGAGAGGATAGGTCCATGTTCTCACTTTGTAATTGTAAAAACCCCTGAGCTAGCGGCATAATTTGCCAGAACTAGTTATTTTCGAATGATATATTGTTCATTCGTGGCGCCCATGATTGTCTTTTTAACTGTAAAGTCACAGTATTATGATGCCTTTGTCTGAGGTCGTCATAACTTGTATTTTTCATTGTTTCCAGTTGTCATTATTTCTTGCATTTTGATTCTGAGATATATTTAAAAGTAAATATACAATTGTTTGCTTGCTCATGACGGCTAATTGTACCTCTGAGCGTTGCTTTTATGATTTTGCCAATTTGTGTTAATGTTAACAGTAAATTCGCTCAGACTTGTAATCGCCAGTGATAAGAAAATAAATGTCATATTGTGACAATTTTTCCTAAATTCCAACTAACGTCGAGATTCTTGCAAAATTAATAAATTTTCACTCCTTCATAAAAATTAAAATTAAAAATCCACAATTATTAATCATAAGGAGATGAAAGATAATTGTAACGTAGTTTGCCCACCAAGGCACCCACTACACTGCTTAACATCTCGTAACAGCGAGGTCTTTAGAGACGGGAAAGGATGGGGGGCAACGAAGCGGAAGGAATTCGGCCATGGCATTTTGAAGGAAGCATCCCGGCATTTGCCTGGAGTGATTTGGGAAACCATGGAAAACCCAAATCTGGATGCCCGGATGGGGATTCGAACAGCCGTCCTCCCGAATGCGAGGCCAGAACGATAACCGTTACACCACCACTCTCGGTAAGGTTATACTGAACACACAACTTATTAAACTTGATGTTCTCTATGGTTTTGTGGAGATTGAGATAATCAGTTTTGTAGCGAATAACCTTATCATTTTCGGACTCTTTGTTTCGAACTGAGGGACTACTTTCACACAATTGCTCTAATACAACGTTTGTAGCATCATCAAGCGTAAATGATACTTTGAACGTCATCTAGACTGTGCAAACGGCATTGTGAATGTTTGTGATGTGTTAGTTTGGTACTCATCCGACTCTTAACACATCTTATATTTGTAGTTGCATGCACCTTTTAGTCTCCTGTATCTCTGCACTCCACCCTTCTCTACAGGCAACATGTTAAAAGTTAAGTCATAAACATTCGTTTAATATTTTCAAATTTTATTCCTCTTCCGCCTTCACGCCAATAATTAATCCTTGGTACCTGTAACTATTTATACCTACAATCATGTTTAGACGTGTGGTGCTCTTATCGTATAACATCTTATCACACATTTCTCTCTTTCCCCGTTATTATGTCTTACTTTGGAAGTAGTGTTGATTTTTAAAAAGTTCACTAGCGTCGAACTTCGTTTGGCTATTTCATCTTCTGCTTCAGATGTTTCTCGTAAATCGATGTTGTACAAAGCAATAGCACACCTTTTATATTCCTTTGAACGACTTCATTATTATTATTTGCAATTATTCCCCTTTAGGAGAGCGAATGAACTTGAAATCTTCAGCTGTTTTTCCTGTTTTCTTCCTCGGAGTGCTCTCTCTTCCGTTTATCTGTCCATTTCTTTCCAGGTTGTCGTGTTGCTTTTGCTCCAAATTAGCATTTGTGATCTTGTGTCATAAACACTCAATGCGGTCTTCGAGATTTTCTATGTTGATCCGTTGTAGGTTCCTGTGAACCTCTTTTAGCCATTCCGTACCGCATTTACTCTTTGTTATGATATCAAGTAATTTCTTTGCTATTTTAGTGTTTTCCATCCTGTAGATTTGAGTGTAGAACTTAGCTCGACGCTTTCTGATTTCTTCTGTTATTGTATTGATCTTTTGATAGAGTTCATTCCGTGGCATCTTCATCCAAATGCCATTTCTATTTATTGCCCCATTTTACGATTTTACGATTTTAATATTGCGAAGGTATTTATTCTAGTTCTTCTAGTAATAATAAATTTTGTGTTTTAGATACGTGTTTAAATAATATTAGGTGGCTTGTGCGAACATTTCTGGAATAGAGAGGTTGATGGATTGTAGCAGGATGAAAGAAGAGCCGAGTGATTTGTAGTAATTGTTTTTTGACTGAAATCGGTGCGTAGCAAAACACTTACAACTCCTTACCGAACAATTAAAAACAGTTATGGAAACGATGAGCATTCGAATGACACAAACACGTGGTAATTTATAATACAAAACAACATGTAATTAATCTTACAATTTGAAAGTGACACAGCTAAATATTTACAAGAAAAATTCAAATTACAAAATATTTACATTAAAAAACCTTATTGTACACAATATTTGAAGTGAAAGTATTTATCATGAGTAACATTTTGATGAAATGTTTCTGGAACACAAACAACCCTATCTGAAAAGCTTCTTACTCTAGAAAAGATGTGAAGTTAATCCGTATCTCTGTGATATGCCGTGCTGCTATCTAGCGGAAATGCGATCACCCCTCATCGATCCCAGTGGCGCCTACCACATCGGCTTTGAACTATCGCATACGCGTAACCCTTATTGTTAATATTTTTGCCACTTACGTGTTGGATTTTTAAAAAAAAGAATACTTTCTTAATTAATGATGTTAACGAAGCAGAGAATTCAATGTTTAAAACCTCATATATCGATTTTGGTTAAGCATAAAAGGAGGAATATGGATCATCTCTAAAAACTTTTAGAAATAAAATGTTTGATTTTCCTAGAAGAAAGCGAACGTTCTTTGTGACAAGATTAAGTAAAGTTAAACCCATTGAAGTAAGATAGTGGAATGTAAAACACAAATTCTGAGAACAGTTACACAAATTAATCATACATCGGAAGGATAAAGGATGAAATCTATATATGTGTAAAATAATTTACAGTTTGCTTATGAATTTTTCTGCTATCAAATTTTAATGGAAAAAAGAAAGGAAGAAATAAATTGTATTCGATATAGGGCACTGTATCGGAAATGTGTTGGGACGGAAATTTCCCAGGTAGTGATTCAGAGAAAAGTCCAGGGAATCTGTGAAAGCCACAGAATGGACGGGATAGGATTCAAATCACGGGTGAGTGTGAATGAATAATAGGTGGTGAAACCCAGCGACAGCGTCACCGAGGGAAGACACGACTCGAATAAACATGTCGTCAGTACGGGGACCTCCACGCCCTGTAATTTGAGTTGGGCGGAGGAGAGTTTGGTACCCAATACGACGAGACATAATGGTAGCAATTATTGGTGCGTTTCATAGCTGGGAGACACTTAATTAGAGCGCGCGCCGTAAATCCGTCGCTGGCCGCCGTTGATTACGTGTGAACGGGGCAGATCCCGTGAGCGGCCGGCGTTTGTTACGGTTGCGCACGCAACTATAAAACACGCGCTCCTAAATCTCGTTATCTGATCTGGCGCAGCCGCCCGAAACGCCACAACAAACGCAGCTCGTGTTCTCTCGCCCGGACAACACTTGTTAGCACCTGGGCGGGGGCGCCGGCGCGTCGCCACGCATCAGCTACCGGGCACAACAGCCGACTAGGCGCTTACACCACATATTCGACTGGATGAATAGTAACGGACTGTTATTTTTCGTTACCAACGGCTAATTGCGTGTTTCTTTTTAAATAATAACACACAACAGGGGTATTCGCGTGTCACACATCACTGGATAGAGGAAGGTTCAAAGTTTTACTGTATACATTCGACATGAGCACTATAAGGAAATATCAGAACGGTAGTCATTCTCGTGGCAATATCTTCTTTTCACGAACGAGGACGACTAGTTCTTTTCCCTTTGTGTGTGCACCCATCTTCTACCGACTTCTTACATCAGTCCTAAATCTCTTTATGACTAGGTGGCACTTTCTGGAACTCACGCCGGACATCAACAATGGGTTCACTTTTTCCATACGGTAGCACACAAGAGGACTTCTGTTTCACAGCTATTTCCGCGTAAACAGATAACAGCGCTAATGGAACTAATAGGGGAGGATTACAAACTTGGGCCCTACCTCTATCCAGTAATTTGTGTCACCTATTCGTATCTTTTATAGTTTGTGAGAAATGAAAATGCAATATTCGCTACTTCTTTTTGAATAATCGCATATAATATTTGAAATATTTCAGTTAGATTCTTGTTTAGTGTCTTTAGTTCAAGTCGTCAACTTCTGCAAACTGGCAGATTTATAACTGAATTCAATTCGATAATTCATTGCAAGCTATTTACGTAAATTCTTTTTGTTTTAGAATTATTATTCTAGTTCCTTGCTTTATATTGGGTCTGATATTTTTCAAAGTGAAATTAATGCTACATCACCAATCTCTGTCATGAAAGAGGACGCGTCGTAGCTTAGTGACATTATATCAGCTTGGCGTACTATGTTTTCACTTTTTTATGGGAAATGGTCTCACGATAATACTTAACACTCCTTAGTTAAATCAGTAGATATATTTCTGAGTTCTAATAATATGGTGAATATCGGTACTACTTCACGTGTCATTTCAAATCTACACTTACAATATAAATGCGAAAGTAACTCTCTCTCTCTCTCTCTCTCTCTCTCTCTCTCTGTTGGTAACGTTTTCATGATTAAACGCCTAAACCGATTTTGATAAAATTTGTCACGTAAATATTATCTATCATTAGTAATAACCTAGGGGGATACTTTTTTCTGGATAAATAATGTATTTTGTAACAAAATTTTGAAAACTGGCTGAACGGTCACAGACGTTAGTGTGTAAGTTTCTGTAATGTTACATCGGTTACTCAGGCTTTGTTTGTCTCGCAGTCAGTTTGTTAATGATCTGTTCGTAAATCTCATGTGCAGACACAACTTATTGTATAGTATTAATAAAGCCCAGAGACAGACACTGAAAGTAGCAGCGGTACGCTTAGAAAAGTTTTTCAATGGACAGTTATGTGTAATTACGTCACGAAATTCCAATCCCGAAAATCTGCATACCTCAGAAAAAGACAGTAAAACCAACAACGTTGTGTATAAAACGGTATAGACAAAAGATGTCCCCAGAAACTGACATAATTTTAAATCACAAATAGGTGGAACTGTGGGAGGAAGTGTCTCACAGTTAATTCCCCTCCACCCTCTTAGCTTGTTGCTATTTTTAAACATGTTACAAATTATTTCTCTTCATGAGACAGGCACAATTGTAGAATGGTATGGTCCTGGTCATATTATCCTGATTACTTTCTTTTTGGAACCCTTTTTATAAAACTTACAGCTTTCTATATTCAATTTTAGTAATACAATTCTAGGTCCAAGCCTCCGAAATCGCAGATAAGAACTAGTTTGATCATAATTGTACCAGCTGTTCAGCAGATAACAGTTTACGTCAAAGACGAACAACTGAATTTCTTCAGTTTCTGTATTTTTACACAATGTGGAGCATTGTTTTTATCAGACTTCAAAAGGAGCAGATTGTCAGTTCAACCCATGATTTTAGGTTTTATTTTTGGCCCTGTTCCGGCATTATTTCGTAACGGTAAACGTAGTAAGGTAATTCTTTTTTATTATTATTATTTGAAAGGGAATATTTTCCTGATGTTTCCTTCTATTAGGAATCATCATGGACTTTGAATGCTGGGTACCGAACCCTTAGACAGTAAACAGTTCTGCTACTGTTATTAACGAAGCGTTTTGAAGGTCATAGGCAATATTTAGATTTGATAACTCTGTGGTTAAGGGGTTTACCAAGAGAATTCAGGGTCACAGGTTCAAATACCAGCGCGCTGGGAATTTTTGCTGACTTTGCTTTATTGATATGAGATATGTCAGGATGCTCTGTGGTTCTGATTCCACGTTAAACTATGAGTCCAGACGGAATGCGCGGCAACTTTGAAATCTGTAACGGGACCGCAAGGCCACACTAATTTATTTTTTCGGTTGTCAGGATTACCAGGGAGTTCTGACGTAGGCCACGGAACGCCTTACATAAACAGCACAGTTATTCAGTTAAAAAATAATAACACTAAATAGGTGGCGCTAAACAATCTCAACGTTATGTCATAGTATGGATTACTTGGTTCTTTGATAGGCTACAAATGAAAACAAAACAAAGAAAAATCAATCCTTCTAAGCTCTTAACACGCTTTAGAGCGACATACGCCAGTTGTATTATGCCATTAAAACGGGAGAGGTTTGTGATAAATTACAGACAGGATTTGGATACAATTTCTGTTTAGGCAGGGTAACATGGAACAAGAATGGAATGTATGAAGCATTCATAATAACAAATAAGAACTTACGGTAATAACACAACACTCAACATAAATAACGAATGACAGTCTAATTAAGAGAATCTATACAGAGCGTGGTGGGGGAGAGGTAACAATCTGGACTCGGGAGGATACGTGTTCGAGTCCCCGTCCAGCCATCCAGATTCAGTTTCCCCAAATCACTCCAGGCAGATGCCAAGATGGTTTCTTCAAAAGGTCATTGCCAAATCCCTTACCGTTTTTTGCCTCATGTCCCTTCCCGCCTATAACGACCTCGACATCGACGAAGCGTAAAGCAAAATAAATAATAAAAGATAGAGAATCTGTTGAGGTAAGTGTTTTGATAAAGCTTTTTTCAATACTTTTTGCTTTTCTAAACAGATTTTTATAAACATTTTTGCAGTCACATTCACTTTTTTAATATTTTTTTTTTTTTACTGAAATGATGAAAACACACAGTTGTGCTTTATTATGTTGGATGATTTGTGATTTACACACATTAACACCAATGACTTCAGAAATTAAGTTTCCCACGATTCAGCCATCCAGCTTTTGATTTTCCATGATTTTGCTGTAGTCACTGCTGCGAATGGCGGGATTGTTCCTTTATAGCAAGACACGGCCGAATTCCCTTCCGTTACTTCTAGCAATCATCTGCCACCTCTAATGACTATTAAATCCATTAGGGAAAAAACTGTCTGGCACCATTTCCGACAAAATTGTCTTTTTAAGATAAACAAATGCAACGACTAAATAAGAATCCTCGACTATCATACTTTCACAAACAGTAAATGATACACGGAAACAAATAAAAAATATTCCCCGCCTGAAATATGAGTATGTTATGGGTTGAGAAAGGGGTGGGAGTAGATATAATACACGTTTTCATTCAAAACAAAGTCTCATTACACTGTTATTTTGTTTATTAAGCATAAATATCTCTGATTTAAATATGAACTTTGGTAATTTTGCCTTCATACACTAAAATAAAGTCGCTGGAAGGATAAAATTCATGCTTTAGTTATTATTTACTGAGCTATGGAGAATGTTCTCGGCATATATCGACAAGATATCTATCGATTTCAAAAACACAGAGATATCACCAAAGCCCGCGGTAACAGATTTGTGCCATGAAATTTCAAAGCTTGGTGATATTCCCATATGAAATAAAAACATGACGGATATTATTTCAACTGTCGTATAAAATGGAACCTAACTTTGTCTTTATGAACTCGAGTGAAAGGTCAGACGTCAGACAATTCGGCCCATCTGTCTCATTTAATGTGGGAGCCGGGAGTAATGTATGCGCTCCTTCGTAACTGTAGAAATGAACCCCGATTACAGCCACATGAGCTGGTATCGGGAAGCATGCTTTATTAACGGCGAGTGGAATGCGCTGACAGCATCCTGGTAGAAGGGCGTCCACCTGACACTTCCAGTTTATAATAGCCTGCAGATAAGTGGACTCGGTGCAGTCAAATACTTGTGGACTTAGTTTTTTATGGAACTGTCTGAATTGAGTCTCATGCTTTTTCTTTCCTTTTGGTGGTATGTACTGGTAATAAAATGCGTGTTTTACACATTCCGTCTTCTTTCTGCATAATGCCATCTCTGGTATTGTGTATTGCTCTGAGATTCTTTGCCATGTGTATATTCGTTGTCCTTCTGATACGAGGATGGGAGATATATTTGGTACACGACACTGCGTACAAATTATAAGGCGAGCTTAGGGCGCATACACTAGGTAATAGCATCCCCTGTCAGCTTGATTTTTTCGAGAATTCATACATGTATGGGGGTAGCAGTGACGTTCTTAGTGTAAACTTAGTTTGTTTTGTTTATTTTGATTCCCCATACTATTTGTTTCTGTTTCTTTCTTTTCCATAACTGCTTTCATTTAGATATACAGTCTTACTATTACTTTTCCATTGTCTAATAGTTATTTCTCATGTAATTATTTTATTTCTTCTGTCATTTTTTCTATACTTGTGTTTTCTGTCCATTTATTGTTTTCACTGTAATATTTTATCCTAAATAGTGATTTCTATTATTACTATATAGCTACCATATAATATTTTAATATAAAACGATTTTTTGTTGGAATAAATAAGTAATAAGACATATGAGTGTTATTATATCTAGAAGTTGTGAGGTTGCCAACAAATTTACCATATAAAAGAAAACGTCTGTCAGTACCAACGTTATTTATCAGTAATATAATCGTCTCTCGTTCTATAAAACTAATTTAAAGAATGTGAGTTCATTCTTAGATAGTTTTATATATTCGTAGAACAATAGTTGTACCCAATTTTTGGTACAAATGTGCTTTGACTTTTAAGTAGAGGATTACTTGTAAGGTATGATGCAGGAGCCAGGTTATGATTTCGGTCTCCCCCTGTGTAGTCGGTTTCCCCTTCGCAATGTTACCTTATTGCGAGAGATGTCTGATTTACGTCCAGTCTGCTGGCAACTAACTACCTGCTGAAATAAACTCCAGAGTGTATGAGTTATAAGCATACAAACAATTAAGTATGCTGTTTTTTTAAGCTTAATCACACACATTCAAGGGCTTCAGTAAGTACGTTAGATTCAAAATGGTCTAGGCTAAGAAAGTTGCTGTACATTAACGATGTTTAAATGCAAGTGATATGTACAAAAGATGTGACAAGAACTTTTTATCTGGATATTACTGAAGTTCCTTACTTACTTCCCATTCATGGATAGGCCAGAAAACTATTCCGGCCTTGGTTTTCTAACCATCTCTTCATGAGTCTACCAATATCGCTTTTCTCGTAGCATGGAGGGACGCATAGCTCTGGTGGTAGAGCGTCTGACAACGGCCAGGACGACCGGGGTTCGATCCCCGAGTAAGCTAAGGATTTTTCCTGAAAGCTGAACGCCCGGAACGGCTTCCCAGGGCCACTCAGCCTGCTGCCAAATGAGTACCGTGGGGGAAACTCCTCGCGAAGGTAAAGAAAAAGGGCTGGACCGTGCTAACAACAGCACGTCCACTCTATCGCCTACAGTCAGGAAATAGGAATGCGGAGCTCTACCTCTGCTAATATTACGGAAATACGGCTTAAAAGCCGTGAAAAACTACTGTCTACAAAATATGTCATTACGCGTCCTTAGAACTTGGTCCTGCCAATCTTCCCTTTTTGAGAAATACAGCCATATGGGGAAGAAATCTTCAGTTGTTGCCTTATTTCTTCATTGCATCTTCTATGTCCTTTTACTGATATTAATTTCATTTCGGATGAATGAATTTTATTTTTGTATAGTATTTTATGTTTACACATGTTTCAATGTCATGCATCATAGTTGGTACTGTCATTGTTTTACAAAATTTCAGTTGAGCCTCAAGTATCAGAGAAACTAGAATCAGCTTGATAAACAGATCCGTCCGTCCCCTTTCCTACTCTGGCTTAATTCGTTCACACACAACTACCCTGGATCTGTCAAGGCGCAACTAGTTAGAATGACCCGCGGTACACACTACAATGTTTTAGATGATTTTCCTCCTTCAGCTACCAGGACCAGGATATGGCACTTAATAAGCAGGAAACTGCGATAAACACTAAAAATATTAACCTAGTAACTGTAAGATGGCAACATTCAGAAAGTTATGATGGCATTAAAGACCCATCTGTTGCAACGAATGAAACTAATTGATTCCGTAAAACTAATGAATGCGGAATTTCGTTGGGCTTTTGAATTGATCTGAAACTTTGCAAATTTTTTAAGAAATATACCACTTACTGTTTTAACAAATTTATGGTACTTCCTTTAATACTTACAAGTTAACCAAAAGAAAGAGCAAAATATTCCAAAAGTAAAATTACTCATTTTCGATTTGGAGTTGGTAAGTCAAAACTATGGTTTTAGTTTTGAAACTGGTTAATTATTAATGCAGTACATTTATCTTCTCTTTGACGTTACCAGACCTTGCTCAAATTACGTCGTGATAAGTCTTACAAGAATAACTTGAAATTGTCGTTTATGCTAATTTGATTTCCTAAGAGGTGCTTAACATTGCACTTATCTAGCGAGATGAGCTCGATAGACGGGAGTCCGAGGTTTCCCACGCACACCTCCCGCTGTCATTAGCCTATCTCTAGGCTCGTAACTTAGGTTAATAACCAATCTGCATTCGGAAGTGAGTCATCACACCATACCCGTCTCGCTGTATTCTGTATCATTTGCCAGCGAGCCCGTAAATTTGGCTTAATGGAAGGAGATGAATGCTGGGTAATGGGTAAGTCGCTTCAGTGTATCACAAATGCTATCTCTGTATTAATCATCCAGCCGCAACCGGCTTTCCCCTTCTGCGTAATGGGCCACGGCTTATGCGCAGTGCAAACCGGTACCGCGGCTCGACTTTCAAAGGAAGGCCGCTTCTAAAATCAAGTCCTCAACGAATTTACAAATATCGTAGTCTTAATTATTTGACCAACTCCAGTATATAACTCAGACAACATAATTCACGAATTATAGTGCAGTTTCAAACCATTACGTTTACACTGGTGCCAATTTGGCAAACTCACCCATATTTTTTTTTTTTAGTAATTATACATTTAATCTTAACAACGAAGGTGATGAAATATCTATGAAATACCAAGACTCTTTACTAATAAGTTACGAGCCGCATTTTAAGCATTATAGCTTTATTTTTGAGCTGTTAAAAGAAGCACTCATCTCCGCTATAAAAGGCCTGATTGGTAGTTTATAACAAGGTAATATGATTTCATAGAGATCAGCACAGCTATATTTAAAAGTAATGCTTGTTCATTTATTTCATAATATAATTTATTTGTATAACATTAATTTCTGGCGGGTTTAATGATTCAATAGGGGTTTACAATTAAAGGCAGAATTTATTTAAACATGAATACTTACTTTGTCTTCTCGACTTCGTCAACCGTGGACTACAGGGGAAAAAATCATACTTTCTTTTCTTCACTTTGATTCCAAAATTTCTTCATCCTTCACTGTATTGTTTCTTTCTTTCTTCTGGCTAGACAGTTGTTTTTTCTTTTGCTTGTAGAAGAATTACAGCAAGAATTTCTTAAATATAATCTCCGCGGTTTCGCTGTTGGGTTATGTTGTTGAAAGACAAGCTTTCGGCGGCGTACTCTGCCGCCATTTTCAGGTCTGGTTCTCACGCTGTGACAACCAGCGCAGCCGTGACTGTCATAGCGTGAAAATCAGACCTGAAGATGGTGGCAGAGTACGCCGCCTAAAGTTCGTCTTTCAACAACACAATCTGGCAGTGAACCCACGAAGATTGATTTCAGCGACCCACCGGGAAAGCCTTCCTTCACACATCAAAAATCTCTTATTTAGGCGTCGAACTTTTAGCGGATCGCAGTGCGTGATCAGTACTCGTTATATTGATAGTCCGAGCGGTCAGCAAGTGTCTTGTAGACCCGAAGGTAGGCTGTGCTGACAAGGCAGCTTGCGAAACAGTGATCCAGTAAGGTACTTAATGAAAAAGAAGGCAGGTTGACGCTATGTTGTAAAATCGCTGTCCTCACATCTTAACAGCAGTTGGCTGACTTTCAGTTCACCTCTTGAATTGATACGAGCAGTCATTTCTTCCCTAGCTCCCACTCCCTCTTTTCCAGTTTGTGCGACCAGAAAACACGGACTGGCTCAAAGACGTTCTACAGTGTGATTTAAAAGAGGTTTAAATGACGTATACAGTTTATTTCAAGGTAACAACTACAGGTAAGTGTGTCAAAAGTAGGATATGCATTTCAACATACACCGAATGCTATTCTGAGTTTTGGTTTTATATCCATTATTGAAAAGTCATTGATTTTAAATGGAATATAGCGTTTATAATTAGGTGCTACGTAGTTATAACAGTTCAAAATTTTGTTAAATAGGGAAATATATCAAATCAAAGTACTTACTGAATGATAACGGTATTTTCTGGCTGTTGCTGGCAATATTCAAACTACAAGTGAAATTTCAAGTGGCTACTCAACACCCCCCCCCCCTTTCAAATAATAATAATATATCCATTCAGACCATTTCTATTTAATAACCTATAGCACATATTGCCGAAAGTTACCAGTCACCCACTAGTTTCAGTTTTTCATTCCTTTTTGTTCCATATTGGCATCCAAAAAATTATTGAAAAATCTACTTAAAACTAATTTCCAAATCGTTAATGATAATTTAACTGTACAAGTGGGACGATCTAATGACAAAGTAGGTTTCGAAAACATTATTTAAAATAAGAATAGCAATTCTAGCAGCTGTCAAATTTAATTTAAACCCCTTCTCCTCTGGAGATCATATTATACCGATTCCATTGCGTATGTAACGTCAAACCCCAAAAAAGGAAAGCAGAAATCATTTGTAACCTGAACACGAAATGTGAACAATTTCAATCTTTTAATGAAAATGAGGTATTTTAAGTCTTTAATTTCGGTCGTTGGGAGTGCTCTTATGTATGAGTGGGAGCCAAATTTCTGGCCTCGCATTTGGGGGGACGCCGGTTCGAATCCCCGTCCGGGCATCCAGTTTTGGGTTATCCATGGTATCCGCAAATCACGCCAGGCGAATGATGGGATGCTTCCTTCAAAAGGTCATGGCCGAACTCCTTCCCGTTCCTTGTCCCTTGTCTCATCCCGCCTCTAATGGCCTCGACGTCAACGAGGCGTAAATCCATAAATAAAAAAAAGAAGAAAAAAAGAGACATAAATGTTGAAAGATCTATCAATCAAAATAACCTCCTGCCCCACCCCACCCAAAAAATTGAATATGAATCTTACGTCTCATCTTACTTGTGCTAAGAGCATATATCAGTTGTTAAATTACAGGGAGTTGAAAAAGTATTGTCATTTAAATATAAAAGGAAAAGAAGTGGCTAAGATAGAGAAATTTCGTAAAATGCAATAAATACAACAGAAATTAAGTGATAATAGTAACTTAATTATCAAGTAACTCGTTTAATTACCTTATCATGAATTCTCAGCTCAGCGGCAGAAACTATTCACAAATTTTTTTAAATAGGTTTATCACTTGACACTAACGCGTAAATATACTGAGTCTGAACATCTATCAAATAAATGGAGGTCACTGGATAGAAAATTTTTTGGTGACCTAGTTTATTTGCTCATAATTTCTTTTATTCCCAATGGAATTACATGTACTAGCGTAACACATGACAATAGCAATAATACTACAAGCTATTTCTGAGGCTAGACTCTGGTATACAGTAACGGAAGTAACTGCAACTCACAATGAATTAGAAAATCTTCTATTTAGACTAATCTACCAAATACGAAACGGGCTGAAGTAATTTCAGTATTTTTGGGTATATCATATATTCATAAACATGATGTTCATTTTTCAAATTTTAATGAGAGATACTACTCTGTGCAATAATTGATTTGTATAAGTCGTCAAAGAGAAAAGGTCTGAATGTAAGATATATCTAAATGTAAATAAAAAAAGATCCATGATTGGAGATACATACAGAAATTTAGATCTTCGTTACCAAAATGTAATGAAAAATATATTATACGCAAAAGAAAGAAACAAACATAAAAGATGAAAACAGTGAGATCTACTGCAATTTTAGTTGGAAGTATTGTAACAGTACAGCACGTTCTCTGTACTGTAGCACAGGAAGAAATTAAATCTCAACTTTCGTATAGATAATCATTCTCTTTAATTCGTATTGGAAGACACGACTTCTATTTAGGCGTCGTTTATCGCAGAGAGTAATTGAAGCACTTTAGTTGCTTTCGTAAATTTAAGAAGTGTAGTAGTATGTGAACAGAAGATGATGTTATAAAGGAACTCGCACGGATTATCGAGTAAAGCACTACATGAAATTCCAGCTGTTATATCTGATAAGACATAAGACATTAGATATAAATTGTTTCTAGATACTATTAAAATCTCAAGTTCAATTTGCATTTCCATCACGGTCGCACAACATATATGAAAGGAACTATAAAAATTAACAACTTAGTGACGATAATCGAATTTGGTAATTTAATACCTGCTACATCGAAGTTATTAGAGTCGGATTTTAAGGCATCATTTGACTGGAAACGGAAGAAACCGTTCCACTATCTGAACAAAGAAAGGAATTATCTTGGCATCCGCCATGAATAATCAAAGAAAAAATTAAAGACTGAAATCTGGATGAAGCGGGCAGTCCAGAGATTTCACTGCTGTGCTATACATCTCGATGTATTTCCGTAATGTCTGTAATTATTGTCGTCAACGAATTCAGTGTGGCTAAAGAGAATTACTAGTGCACGTGGTAGCTGTGTATTAGTAAGCCGAAGAAGGTAGAGAGCGGTTAGCGTTGATGATGACATCTGGGGCCTCCTAGGGAGCGGGCACGAGTTGTGTGCTTGCTGTAATGACGATTTAAGCTCTGTATGAGGGCGCCGTTAAGTAGGCTACCAAGAGCGCACCGAATCTCTCCCCCTGTGTCGGCACCTAATGAACTCGGTAAACGTCGGCGGTATAAAGGGACTTCATTCCGCTCGACGTGGGTAGCCGGGATCTGTATTTTATGTAGTCGGCGGCGGCCGGCCGCTACACAGACCAGGCCACATCCCAGCGACTAACACACGTCGATATATGACGCTTTCTGTTTTCCTAAACGCAATCGAGTACGAGAAATGTAAGAAACACCGTGCACTGTGTCGTATACATCGATGGTTTAAAACATAGCAAAGAACTATATAAGACCCATACTAGCTGTTGCCCACAGCATAATATGGGGAGACTTAGAATCTTATATCTAGAATTAGATATAGAAAACTGTAAATTACGTAAAAGGTGCCCCAAAAAGCACGGTATCCAGATAATATGACGGGGAAGCCCTCATCACACAATTCTACCGCTAAACCTGTCTCACAAAATGACTGCGAGAGAAACAAGGCCTGAGCGACCGATATAATATTACAGAGACCTACACACGCTATCCGTCTGTCTGTCACTGTTCGGTTGGTTTTCAAAATTCCGTGGCAAATTGTGTTATTCATCCAGAATAAAATATCATATGTGCTTCCTTGAAGCATTTGAAATGTGGTGCTACAGAAGAATGCTGAAAATTAGGTGGACAGACAAAATAACAAATGAACGAATTTTGGAAATGATGGGTGAGAAAAGAAGTTTATGGAAGAAGCTTACAGGAAGAAGAGACAGGCTGGTAGGTCATATTTTGAGACATGCTGGATTGGTTCATTTGTTAGTGGAGAACTGCAGAGGTAGACAGAGATTAGAATATATGAAGCAGATAATTGAGGACGTGGATTGTAAGGGGTATGTAGAAATGAAGAGGTTAGCACAGGATAGGAAGGGATGGAGGATTGCATCAACCAGTCTAAAGACTGACGACAGCAAAAAAAAAAAAAATGTGCTTCCTAATGATCCATATTACTTCCTTGTTAAATTTCATCAATATAGGTTTAGCCGCTTAGACGTAAAAACGTATCAAACAGTCAGAGGGACATAGCTACTTTCGCATTTATAATATTAGTATACAGATTCCTTCCATACCCGTCTGGCACACTAATGAAATATAAAGGAATAATTCATTAATACTTATTAGTGATTCATTAGTATTTAATAGTGATCAGTATTAAATTTTCTTCATTTCTGCATAAATTAGTTAAATACATAAGCTAGCAAATCCCATTGCTGTCTTTCACCTAATTGCCCGAATAATTTTAGCCATTTTATTCAATTGGCAAGATGGATTAAGTGAACATCGATTTTAATATTTGTATACATCTCATTAATTTCTTAGCCATATGATAAATAAATTACTCTAAGCTCCACGGTTGCATGCGTAGGTAGAAATAAGACGCATAGTTTCAGGGCTCTTTTAGATACAAAAAAAACAGGGTATCTTCCAAATGCATGGGCTTCTTTCACCCTACTATAGTTATATTTCAAGACCATCTAAAAACGAATTGAAGAAAGACATAAGTAACATGTCTAACATCACGAGCCATTATGGAAGCTTAACTGGACTGAACGGAGCATAGGAAACAGCTTTCATGTTTCATTCACATATCTATATCGTAGACAGTAATGTCCTCAAAACTTCGGTGTAAGTTGTACTGTTGGTCAATGGCTTGACGACAGTTCGATTACAGCCTAACTGTCCAAGTTATTTATTAGATCCTTAGCTACCATCTTCTTCCCTCCAAAACGGACAACGTATGTCACCAGATTCACAATTTATGCTAAATGTCTTTTCCTAATATCAGACTTAAATAAAATTAGGGAACTGCAGGTGGGTGTGCGGCAATTCTGGAGACACTAAGTAATAATAAAATATTATTAACGTTAGAAATTATCAAAAAGAAAATAAAAAGAATAAAAGAACATCTGTCGCTAACAGAGCACTCATAACCTTGAAATATGTGGTTGTAAATGGTAGTTTCTTGGGACAAAGCCTTTCGGTTGACCGAAAAATTTATGGTGCCAGTCAACGTTATACTATTACAGATATTGCGCTTATGGAAAGCGTCACCATCGAGATGTTGGCGCGAAGTCAGCTGACTAAATTGCGTGTACGTTTAAAATGTAGATAGCGTAAGTGTAAATCACACGTACAAGACTGCGTCCGTGGTAACGGTATTTACCGAAGGTGGGAATCACAAGATAGCGCTTAAAGCTGCTGTTATTACCAGTTAAAGCAAGCCGTAATTTGTAGGTTTGTATCTAAGCGCTACATCATCGTCGGCGAGGAGCATTAAAATTCAGTTTGTACTCGGCTGTTTTTCTTTCAGTTAGCGAGAGTACAGGAATCGTTACAGGGCATTAGGTGCCTAAATTAATACAAGTCGAAGGTGTAGGCGGGCGGGAGATGTATGGCCGAGCAGTAAATCAGCCATCGACTCGCTCGCTCGCCGTCTGCTTCCACTTTCACACACGTGTCCCACCAGAACACTCCCACCGCACTGCACTTCTATAACAAACAATGAACCACATGCTCCTCATAGGAATGCCAAACTTAGAGTTTTCAATCGATAGTGTGTTGTTACTTAGTCAGTTTGATGAGAGCTACTCGAAAGTCAGAGTCCGTAAGCCACCTGCTTCTGGCGCCGACAGGTCGAAAATTCTGTTTATAGTTATTTGCTTTAATAAAATGCGTTGTGCTGGAGACTGGACGTGAACTGAGTCGCCCGTTAACCTTCGGCGATTCTCTAAAATGCCGGGAGTGTTAGTTACACTAGCTGCACCTCAGCGCTGTATGACTAACCAGTAAACTTCAAATACTTAGATTCATTTCATTTTAATTGCACTTATGTTGTTAAAAGAAAGTCTAACTGTCATGCATGCTAAAAAGGCAATTGATTGTACAAAGTAACTGCCCGCAAATACGAAAGGCAGAGATACCAAATTATAAAGTGACGCAGAGATATGTCCAACGTTCGTTTACATTTACATCTTACTATCTGTTTATTTATGATGATTACATGCATAAATTAATGTAAGAACATTTAATGTTTATGATCTAATATCTGTAGCAGGTACTAGAATAGGTTACATTATAACTTAGGAACTTTTTTTTACAGAAGATAAAAAACAGGAATGTTTAAAAAAAAAAAAAAAAACTAAGAGAAATTTTACACGAAATGAAAGAAATCACGATGAATGTCAAAAAGATAAATAATCATTAGTCGTTTTTAAAACTGTATTCCTTAGAAAACTTTTCATTGTGAGTCTGCATTCATCATTGTGTATTCTGTTTACCTAACACATGTCTGTTGTGGAAGAAGTAGCGAATAAACGATGGCATAGCGGGATTTTACTATGTATAAAGGTGTTTTCTAAGTCACAACTTATAAGGTGGTACTCGGTATACTGGCCAGGCACGCTGACCGGGTAACAGGCTTTTCCTTAGTTCCATAATAATATCGGTGAAATTGTAATTATTTCCAGCTGGTATTTCTTAAAAGCCAGTTTCGGACACGAAATAAATAATATACACTACAACAAAATTCCCATGCATTACAGTAGGTACAAATGTAGCATGTAATAATCTGCTTGTCTGAATAAGTCCCAATCACGATTTTTACACAACTTTCCTACTTCATCCTCTCCGATTTGAACATAGCGATGGTAAATATCTAAGCTTAATGCGAGATTACACTCAAATGCAAACAATGTCTCATTAAAAATACATCACACAATTTGTAACTTACAATGTTTCACATAGTTAAAACTGGAGAGAAATCTCTATACATGTTCGTATATATATATATATCAAGACAGGCCAAACTCAGACATTACAATACAGTGGTATTGCCAGAAGAATTACATGCAGCAGAAACAACCACGATTGGGGCTTCAGGCATTACAGAAGTGGAAAAAGTTGAGCGCAAAATCCTTAGAAATTTTTTTGGAGCAATATATACCGGTAAAGACGGCATATGGATGAAAAGACCAACGAAAGAACTATACAAACATACAGATAGATTGACAGACATGATCAGAAGACGTAGATTACAATTCTATGGACATTTACAGCGAATGAACAGCACTAGACATACAAAGGGGGTCTTTGATGTGGTAAATGGTTCGCTCAGGAAAACCAATTGGTTCCAGGAAATAGAAGAGGACTTGAATCGTGCAGGGATCAGCAAGGAAATTACATGGGAAAGGGGACAATTCAGGAACAAAATTATGAACACAAAATTTAAAATACAGAAGAAAACAGGAACAAAATGGACTGAACAAAGGAAACAGGAACACAGTGAACGTATGAAGAGGTTTTGGGAAGAAAAGAGGAAGAAGACAAATACAAACAAAAACTGAATAATTTGAGTTTAAGCCCTGTCCTAGAGGGCAATAATGATTAATAATATACAGATTACACCTTGAAATAGTTAATTCAATTTAACCATTTAAAATGATTTCTTAGCTTTTCCATTGTTGACAACAAATTTTGTTTCATTGTCTGTTATTATTTTCTTCACTATAATACTCACAGCTATGGTATAATTGTGTAGATCACCTAAACCATCACAGAATGCACGTCACATGATTTTATTATTTTCGCTGTCTCGTCTACATGTGTATTATTATTACGTTGAACTTAAAGTAGCTGTCTGCCATCAAAAGCACTTTAATATTTTGATTTTGTGCCCTCAAAATAAGTAATCTGAACTACCCTTGTGATTATAAAATTTGGGAAAAAATGTCATTCTTTGACTGATATGGCTGGTGCTTCATTTTGTCATTATTTTTTCTTTTTTGCTTCAGAGGCGTTAAACCGACTAGCCTATTTGATGAGAGGTAACCGTTATAAGTTGCTTCATATTTTTTTGTTAAACGAGGATTTTGATATGGCTACTAACACCTAATAAATTGTTGTGTCTTCAGAGTTTGTAAAGTTATGGCAATCGAAGTTACAGTACAAGTACAGAGGTTTTATTTTAGGTAAGGCGCAAAATACAGTCACGCAACACAGGGCATAGCAGCCA
Organism: Vandiemenella viatica; assembly: GCA_031002005.1. NCBI lineage: Eukaryota > Metazoa > Arthropoda > Insecta > Orthoptera > Morabidae > Vandiemenella > Vandiemenella viatica. Next base: position 282,883,326 of record JARYHS010013630.1, on the reverse strand, counting down.
ATGGAAAATATTCTGATGCTGTTCCCATATCATTTACCTTTTCATAGAGACAAAAGACCTTTATTACCAAACTAGATTTGATGTGTTCGGATTATGATATTTTATATAGTAATGCAAACATTTAATCTTCCTGTTTGTCGCACCGTTTTTCAACGTATAGACGTAAGCTACGTTGGGATCACATGTACTTCTGATTCCTTAACGTCAACGTTACGCTCCCTAGACTTAAATAGCGTCGCATTTGCAACAAGTGTACAGTAAGTGCTTCTGTTTAGGTCTCCCCCCATTTTGCAGGGTTATTCTAATTCACCTGACAGCCTGAATAGCCCAGCACACAGTGCTGTTTCATTTACAAGCTGCCTCGTTCAAAATATTTTCAGGAAACCTTCTAGCGCCACCACAAACTGTCCATTAAAACCGCCCTTGTTATTACTGTTCTGTATTGTTAACGTTGGTGGAATAAAGGAAATTATTTACCCCTATGTGCTGTCAGGATGTCTGTGTGATCGGTAAGCGAAAACATGTTGGAGTCGCATTCCCGAGGATGCTAGATTAAATCGAAGTCAGGCTATCCAGATTTCGCTTTTCCGTCGTTTCCCGAAATCACTCCAGACAAACGCCGAGATGGTTCCTTTAAAATGCCATGGACGAATTCCTTTACATTCTTTACCACCCAGTCCTTTCCCGTCTCTAATGACCTCGACATCGACGAGATTTAAAGCCATAAGACAAAAAAATAGTCGACGAAGCGTAAAGTCACATGCAAAAGAAATTGGACAAAATGTTTTATTCGAACTCGACTGGAGAAATTTGTTGCCTAAGTACTTCAGTAGAAAAAGCGATGGACATGATCGATCTGAGCGGTTTCGGAGTACACCTTATTTTAGTGCACCACGTGTCCCAGCAATAGGTAATGTGAGCGCTAACGTTTTACTGGAAAACAGGTTTGTGAGCTCCCGCGCCTTAAATTTTCAGGCTTCTTGTATGATGCGAGTAAGAAGGGACCATTACATGTCAGTGGCTCAATTCTTCGTCTCTCCTTTTCTGTCAATTAGTGTCTCACTGAACATTGGCCTGCACCTTTCCGGGTGCGAGATAACTTGTCGGTCGGTGATACATTGTTTGAAAGCAGATCCCTGCAGAAGGGAAAGTAGTGAGGGTTTTATAGCAGATAAAAAATAACTTTGTAATGGATTTCAAAATATGAGCAGACAGACACAGTACTACCATTATTGCAAAAAAGGGCTTCATGCTTAGGTTTTGGGTGTGACAACAAAATTTTTAAACTGTAAGGGTAGTCTATGAGCCATCAGCGCAGGACTGGCGGGTATAAAGCTCCGTATTCTCTTTTTAATAAGGTGGTGGGAATCAGCGGTTATACGTCCTTGGTGAACGGAGTTTGATGCGATAACGAAAGGCCGAATGTGGCGCGCGGAAACTGGCTGGTTCAGCGACGGTGCTACCGGTTGCGGTCCCGGTAGGCGATACACGGCTGGTTCGGTTCAGCTGGCGGTCATATAGACTGGCCCGCTTTGCTTCAGAGGACGGCGTGGTTCCACACTGTGCTGTTATTTCTCGCACATGAAGCAGTACTGCTAGTCACTGCAGTTCCGGACCAAATGACAGCATCTTCTTCTCCACAATGGGCAATATATATATATACTAGCTTCAGGCCCGTCAAAAATGACGGGTCGAACGCAATATTCTGCACTTCATTTCTTTGCAGGTGGTTAATTATATAAAATTGTTATTATAATGTTCATAATCTATACGAGTATTTCGTTTACAGTTTACGTAGCAATAAGGTTATAACTTCTAATGAATTAATGACGACAAAAGTATAGAACCAATTAAATTAAAAACAAATTAGGAATCCCAAAACCTTATCTTATAGCACGTAATATCACTTTATTGCTGGTGCAGGCACAATTCAGCACGGTAAATATAGAACTACTTCCATTAAATAATAACTTCAGTAAAATTGCGCTTATGAAAGCAGTTTAAATTGTTTATAGAACTTATTTCATAGTAACAAAATGCTTCAGTTGCGATTCTGGTCAACTTAACCACAACCTCCACTAATATCTTCTATTACCTTCATATGAAGGTAGAAATTTATTCTGGAAAAGCTTGTAAGAAAAAACGATTAACGATCATTTTTAATGATATTTTTCGTAATATATATGAGTTCCTTGCTCTGGTTAGATTCTCGGAATATTTGGCTAGGATTTAATTATTTTTTAAATACTTTTTTTTGAATGACAAAAAGCATGATTTCAAAAACGAATAACTGATATATTTTGCGATTACGTATCTACGTTTCGTAAAAACTTTCCCCCAGTTTTCAATAAACTTCATCGTTTCTTATCTTCTGCCAAAGATTCTTAGGTTATGTTGTAACTTAGTTCTTATAACTGTTACAGAGATTATAACACAAACATAGAATGCCACTCTCCTTACATAAATTTTTGCATCTTGCTGTCGTAAATAATCAAAAAGCAACGTGTAAATTTGAACGAACGTACCATTACAACTTTGTAACGTACTATTGCCACGCACTAAAATTTTTATCCTTTCTCTTCCCACTTTTGTGCAATTACTTCCGTAACAAAGAACTGCCTTCCAGCTATCATCGCAGTTAGATTTTCTTTTAACACTATTAGTGCAAATAAAATAAAATTCAATTATTCATTTGAAATTTACACTTCCTTTTAACAGTATAAACACAAATAAAGTCAGTACAGTTATTCAACAGCGCTGTGGTGGCGGACAGTGTAACTAAAACTTCTGTCACTATCGAGACTCGCCGATGATTGCCGATCCATCGAGCTGAGCGCACAATCTCAGACAACGCATCTTATTAAAGAGGATTGTCGTTTAGAAGCTCATTGAAATTCAACCTGATGCAGTTTTTTTATGTAGACAGTTAATATAATCATGTAATGTATATACTAACCAACTACCAACTTGTAGGTTTACAATGAATTTGTGGAATGACTACTAACGTAAAATATTGTAGTGCATCTACTAACCGACTACCAACTGTAACGTTTATTGTTGTAATATTTAATAATTTGGCATTATATAACAGTTAACTAAGTGATGTGGAATAATATGCTAATTTTTTACACAGAACTTGCTTACACTGTAAATTGTAAACACAGTTTCTTTTTTTTTTTTTTGTAACTGCTTTACGTCTCTTTTTAACATCGAGGTCTTTAGAGACGGGAAAGGATGGGGGGCAAGGATGGGGGCAAGGATGGGGGCAAGGAATGGGAAGGAATTCGGCCATGGCCTTTTGAAGGAAGCATCCCGGCATTTGCCTGGAGTGATTTGGGGAAACCATGGAAAACCCAAATCTGGATGCCCGGACGGGGATTCGAACCGCCGTCCTCCCGAATGCGAGGCGAGAACGCTAACCATTACACGGCCCCGCTCGGTAAACACAGTTTCGATAGAAAGTAGACCCGGCCCGCCTCCTCGTTGTAGGGTGGGGAACCTGTGGAGACTGCCCACAGAGCTAAGGCACCAGATAAACTGGTAATGAAATCAGGAACGCACAATAGCGGAACCGTGAATCAATATAAACAAACGAATGTAACAGGGCCTAATTCATTGATTAGATATTAGGCTGTACAGACGTAGGATAAATTTTAAAAAATGTTTACAATGACTCCGCACGGTGTCTACTCTTAAAGCTATAGGTGCGGTACCCAATCCCATTAGCTGGATAACGGATGCCTGCAAGTATGTATTAGTTGTGCAGTGGGGAAACCACGTAAGTGAACCCGGCTATGACTCTTGAAAAGCTGCAAGGGAAGCCTCCGTAACAAAACTTATCCATTGCATTTGCAATATTGTGTTGAAGGGACGAGCCAGTATAAGACGTCTGTATAGAGCAGTCGCTTGAAGTGTCGCAGCTTACAGGGTGTGTCAGAGACAAGCCCTCGGCAGACCGCACGCAACTGGTAGACCACCTAACTTCATCAGGTGGGTAACGGACGTAGCCAGAAGCGTGAGATGTGCACTAGGGGTTCTCGCAAATGACCCCGACGGTGACTTCAAACGATGCGAGGGAAGCCTTGCAACCAAGAGTGATAAAGGAGGGGGGGGGGGGGGCTACTGGATTTGGGCAGTGCACCCTCCTGGCGTCGGCCTCTTAAAGGCAGACAGTTTGGTTGATGTGTGGATTACGCAGGAAGTTTAGTCTCTAGGTACTTCCGATGACGGCCCTGCCCTTTCCTGTAGGACGTTAGTGAAAGGCGTTTAGAACGAAACTGTTCCCAGTGACGTTTCAACAACGATACTTGTGAAAACCACAGGTATATTTCCTTGGCTCACAACATCGGTTCCCAGAGTGATCAAATGTACTCGTAATTAGATGTGATAGGTGACTAGGGTTGTGTGTCCTGTAGCAAATAATGTCCGAATGAATGGAGGTTGTGACAGTCAGTTTCCCTCCGATACCCATCTCATGGCTTTGAGCTATGACTGTGAGTTGCTTTATAAGATTGTGGAACAGCAGTGGAGCATGACATAGCTGCCGATAATCTTAAATCAGACGTCGCACACTGTACGGTGCAGGAATGCCAGCTGCTTTGTCTTCAGGTGGTTCGTTGCTCAATGGGAGAACACCAAAGATGCTGGCTGCTACTGTGAAATTGACTGATGGAGGCAATATCATCTCAGCATACCCTGAGTGAACAGGGTTACTCCATAGTTTGTTGTGAATGGCAACGTTGGCTGGAGAGACAGGGAATGCCACCTATTGACGGAAAGATTTTTTTTTTTTTCTGTGCATGGCGCTGTTCGAATGGCGGGGCTTGACCAGCAGTTTAGACACCTAATTAGCCGATGGAATTTCGCCCGCCAAAAACAGACAAAGGGTGCATCGGTTGCCGGAGAAGGATGACACTGGGCCACAGGTGCCTGCCCAAGCAAGACCTCTGTGCCACCTCTCAGTGGCTGCAGATCGGAAGCGGTGTTATGAAGTGAAGTTACGAGTCTAAGTGTGTTTTCAGTCGGAAGTAGTGAAGTGGTTGAACCTACGGTTTAACAAAGTCTACGGTTGCGTAGTCGCGGCAGTGCACAATCTCATATAACACCAAGTGAGAAGATGGTAAGGTGATTATATTTTTACCACTGGAAATGTTTATGGATCAATACTCCAGTAAACGCACCTGGGTGGAACAATTCACCAGATGAGAACTTCTCATCCTATTAAAATTGTTTTTCTTTTATTATTTAAGCTAGTCGGACAATTTTATATTGAGTATCAACAGCGTGTAAGCATAAGCATATAGTAGTCTCATGTAGGGTGGCACCCATAATAAACTGTGTTGTATTGTATTTGATCATTATGTAAAAAGAAGGTGATTGTCAATATTTTTAGAATTAAATGCATTAAGTTTTTCATACGTGAAAATAAATGTTTAGTTATGTTTATGACTCTTTTGTTCAGAGCGAATCTGATCCAATCCCTGCAAAGATTAAAATGCTTATATGATATCAGTGCAAGAAATTTTGATATAAAAATGAAATTAAAATATTAAATTTTCATAATTTTCTTCGCTATTTATGCACATAGACGGTCGGACCTTCACAATCCGGAGTGAAGGTCATGATGTTTAATACTTTGGAGCAGGCCTATTCACTTTTCTCCTGTCTTCTGCATAATCCTTCATAATGCTTAGTCGTTTGTCCATCGTGATATGCTGCTGCGCCGAGATAGTTCAACAGGAGAAATCCTCTGACATCAGTCACACAGCACTGCTATAAAACAGATCGGGCGGAGCTTATTGTTCTAAATCGATCAATATTAGTATTTCACAATAATTACGGTTGTACAATAATATTGAACGTGTGTAGGTTAGATTGACTGGTTGTGCAATATTATTGAGTGAATCAAAATAGTTTGAAATATAGGCCTATTGTGCAATATGAAAAATATTGTGTCGTCTGTGGGTGATATTGTGCAATATCCCTTCAGTTGGTCTCAAGACGCGTGCACGATCACTTATACTTTGTAGCTGTATTATTTTTTTCGTTGTTGCCTTTTTCTTCTGAAAATGAATACATAAGGTGAAGACAGGGTATTTATTATTGAGTGCATAGAACTGTGCAAGACTACCAGCATTGTAGAACGTCAAAACGTCTGAGTTATAAAAACAGTCAATAAAAAATAAGGCTTACGAGTTGCTGCTGAACAAATATAAAGAGAAAGATGCTATGGGACCACTGGATGAGCAGAGGGAATCACTGAATGATTTAAGTTTTCATTATTTCAATTTTATGAATAGGCATAGTAATAACAACAAACCTTGAGTTAATATGCGTGTGACCTTGAAAATGGTTAATTAGATATGAGTAAAACTCAAAATATATTCAAGTAATGCTGACAGAACAGAATCTTACCAACGAAATTTTCCCTCTTTGTTAAAATAGTCATGATTGCAAACGCATCATCACAGATAAAAACAAACGGTGCAAGTTTATTACTATTTGCTAAAATTTCTTGAGCGGGGATTAATAAAGCATATCTCTAACATATTCGGGGACTATTAAGACCTTGTAATTCGCGTTTACTACTCTCAACAGAGCATTACTGAAAAAGTGTTTGTACCTGAATGAATTCAGAGCCAGATGGTTTCTTGATAACTACATGTTACAAGACAGTTCGAAAACTACTCCCTCGTGTGTGAATATTTACGCTTCGTATACCAGTTCTCCATCCACCTTACATTTCTTTCTTTTTTTCACACAGCACAGTAAAGCATTATCAACAGCTGCAACGTCTTGGTCGTCCATCATTCCGAAGTCGACTAAACTGTTGTGCAATAATTATTCAGCAGTCTAGGGAGAACGTCGATAATAATGCACAAATTATTGACAATACTATTGATCGTGAGGGACCTCTTAATAAATTTGCTCCCTTACTTATCACACAGTGAAATATCGTAACTTTACAGTTGGTTTTTCATCTCTTTGGTGTACCTGTTGTTGTTTACGTAGCTCCATCAACAACTCTTACGTCAGTTGTCGGCTGATTCGTATCGGCCAATGTCGACATGCGAATCTCGTTAAACTTCGATTGAAAGACAGTACCGGAAACACGTTATCTACCAGATACTACAACGAAAACAGTACAGTTGATTTTCATAGTAACACTTAATTGAACGGAAGGAAAACCCTGTTTATTTCGTTTAAATATATTGACATGGAGCGCATGCTCCGGATGCAATTTCGCCACATGTCTAATTCCAATTTCTTATCTTGAATTCTTCGAATGCCATTTCCCCTCCCACCTACTTTTACAATTTAATACGTTGCTAATACGTTAATGAACGTTATAGTGTATCGTGGTTATAGTGGATTGTGGTTATAGTGGATCGTGACTAACAACAATTAAGCGTTGAAATGTAGGAAAGAAAGCTCGACTCCGTGTTACTTATGCAACATCACCCCAATTTACAGTTGATCAGGTAGACATAACTTGGGTTATAAGGCACATTCCTCGACCTGCATTTCGCTGAATCTAACTTTACCAAATTTCCGTTTTTGAAGTCACTTCAAATGATTTGATATTTTTTTACTTAACATTGATACCTTGGAAATAATTCATATATGTATTTCATTGCTAAGCTAACGGCAAATAATTCTGTGAGACTAGACCTACTAATGAAGATAACGATAAAAGTGGAAGGCGAAAACTTTAAGTCTTTTAAATAATTTTCAGCTGGACTCATGTTATTCTCTCACTCATCTTGACTTGTTTCTAATTTATGTTAGTTTTATACCGTATTGGAATTTTCATAATTTTTTGTTTTCCATCCAACATTAAGATAATCACATGTGACTGTATAAAACTGGTAATGTTAGTGACAGGAAGATTCCATGAAGCTTAAAGGTGTTGTGTCAGCTCGTTGACAGAAACTCGTAAGCACAGGAGATGATCATGACCACAAGCAGGCATTCGATTTAAGTGGAAAAAAATTCACTTTGTAGGTAAGGGAGTCGTGGTTTGAAATAAATTACCAGGGGAAGTGCTGAATAATTTACATGAAACACTTAATGAACTTAAAATTAAAATTTGAAAAGGAAAATAGTGTATCGGTAGGGAAATAACATTCCAAAAAAGTAATATAAAAATTAATAAGAATAAGTGTAAAAAAAATTCCATAGGAGCACTGTAATTGAATTAAATTAGTGAGACACCATAGGACACCACCAAAAATTAACTTATACAAAACACTTAAAATATTTTTAGTTTTTAAAATCTCTTGGAACAGGGAGATGATAAAGGAAGTACTTGTAGTGAATGGTTACTCAAGTATTTCAGATGTGATTCCGTTTTGTTCGTTATATAGTTTTTATAACAAGCTAAATTTTTGACGACTACAACGGGAATTCGTCTGAATGAGTATTTATTTTCGTCCGTGTTCGACGTGGCTTAAGTTTTGCTTCTGCTGACTGTGTCGTTTATCCCAGAAGACAGTTGCTCACTTTCCTTAACGTAAATCATAGACATATTTTATGGCTGTCCTTTGTAGTGATATGTAGTACAGTTTGTCATCTGTAACAATGGAGACCTAATTATTAAGTCCGGCACAAGCGTAACATGTTCCCAATTTATGTCTGCATTAATCTAGCTGCTTAGTTAAGTATATAACTCAAATGAAATACGACACATCCTAATGCGGACGTACCTAATGGAACATTTGCAGTTAAGTAGAAAATGTTGTTTAGTGCTGTCGTTCCCCGTCCAAATGACGCTTGTATTAGTGGTAAGTTTCCTTAAAGATAATGGGAACTGTAGTAACTGATACAAAGTGAGTGCCTGCCGCTAAGGTTACTGCTCAGGACACATTCAATAAGTAACTCATTGGATTTTCGTTCCTAATTTCGATTTCTGATCTGAACAATCGGATTTTATTTTCTGACGGTTTTCGTAAGCCAATAAAGGAACACTGGCAGAGAACATGAAAGCACATGTTTCAAGAAATGTCTTGTTTTCATGCTGTCGGTAAGTCATCAAACAGATAAATCTTTTCATGATTTTTATTTGACGTCAACCTCTCCTCAAAAAATGAATGTACCCACAATTGACTAAAACTATGAAGAAAGAAAGAACTACATGTATGAGAGAAGGTGAAATCGTCAATGTTTTTGAACTCTGAATATGACGATACATGTAGCACAGATATAAGCAAAGAATTGGAAAGTAAGTTTGAGTAAATGCACTGAAAGGTATAAGAGACTGGAACTTAAAGGAATCAATTCATTACTTGACTTTCAATGTAACATAGATCGGATTTTTTATATAATGATCACAAAGTATCAACAGTGTTAGTAATTTTTTGTTCATGTTTGATGACCCTTGTTAACCATCACGCGAATGCCGCTATGTGATTATAGATGCAGACCATTCGTCTTTTACTATTATTGCTAGTAAAGTAGCGATCTTTCAACTGAACATAAACTTCAGCGTATTATTTTATGATTAACACTTCTTGCGTTTTGGTGTAATTGGATGTCACCTTAATTCTACGACCGACCCCGGTGGGTGAGAAGTTAACGCTGGGGTCTCTCGTTCGGGAAGAGGCGGGTTCGATTCCCAGGCCAGGCATCCCTATTCCCTTTTACCATTGTTTCCCGATATCACTCCAGGACGATACCGGGATGGTTACTTCATAATGCCATGGCCCAAATCATTCCCATTCCTTCACCCTAATCCTAATGACCACGACCGCGACATCGAAATGCTATAAAATGAAAATAATAATTTTAGTGTGAATGATTCCTGGCTTCAATCAACAGAGCCACTTAACTGGTTAATCTTAAACTTTAATATTTCATGAATACGGAGCTCCGTAAAGCAGTTTCTGAAAGAAGAAGAAGCAAAAAAAAAACTTTCGTCCTATAAATATAGTTATTTATCCAGATCGTTTAATTGACTTCAAAGAGCTAATAAAGAAATGTTTATATATATTTTTTTTTTGTAACTGCTTTACGTCTCTTTTTAACATCGAGGTCTTTAGAGACGGGAAAGGATGGGGGGCAAGGATGGGGGCAAGGAATGGGAAGGAATTCGGCCATGGCCTTTTGAAGGAAGCATCCCGGCATTTGCCTGGAGTGATTTGGGGAAACCATGGAAAACCCAAATCTGGATGCCCGGACGGGGATTCGAACCGCCGTCCTCCCGAATGCGAGGCGAGAACGCTAACCGTTACACCGCCCCGCTCGGTACGATTCATCTTAACGTGGCTACAGTTTACAGTTTACAGTTTTTAACTATTGACACACGACTACGATATTGATAACATCACGATGTGCTTAAAAGAATGCGTGGAACTAGACTGTCTCATTAGATCTTGAAATGACAACACCGAGCGTGGTGCGTAAGCGGTGACACTTTGGCCTCGCATTCGGGAGGACGCGTGTTTGAATACCCGTCCATTCATCAAGATTTTGGTCTTCAATGGTTTCCCCAGATCACTCCAGGCGAATGCCGGAATGGTTTCTCCAATAGGCCATGCCCGAATTCCTTCCGGTTCCTCGACCCAAGTCCTTCCCCGCCTCTAGTAACTTCAGCGCCGACGAGTCGTAAAGCAAGAAGAAGAAAGAAATGGAACGACACCTCTAATGGGTGAACTATCACAACTGGGCAGCTAAAAGAAAAAATTTGCTCGATTACAACATTTTTTTAATACTTGCATATATATATGTATATATGCACCACCAATTAAAATTGTTTTCTCTCGAGTATAACTCTTTTGTCGAATTAATTATACTTTTAAAAATCATGATTGGCACTAGTGATTAGCCATTCTTATAGAGGAGCCAGCCTGGCAGCTGAGGTTACTAGGACGCTACAACCTTGCTTGGTCTTACGCATGGGGACGGCAGGGTAGGGGAACGCGTCGGTTCGTAAACCATCAATTATCGTTTGAAATATTCAGACAATTGTGAGCTAACCACTCCATTAGTGGATTACGGTTATTTAGACGAGAACGGCCCAATTTCACCTCTTTCAACACACACAAGCCGCTAGTATGGATAAATAAATTGAGAGGTATTTAGACAAAGTCTGGAAATGAAAAACTCGCTGTTTTGGTCGAAATACTGGTGACTTTAATTAATATCGTTCCTCGACACAACATTTAAGATACTTTTGTTACATTGAAATAAGTTTCTCTTATAAATCACAAGTTAGTTTAGCTTGTGTAAGAAGAGCCTTTGCTCGCGCTGTACAGCCTTCTACGAGTTGCGCCACACACTCACAGCCGCGCGCCCTGCCTTGCTACAAGGCAGGCGCCCAATCAGGTATCGCTACACCCACAGCCGTGCTGGCCAGTGTCACAGATTGATACTTAAATGTAACACCACTATGCTAACCCGTTTACTAAACAAAATACACTCTGTAGAAATTCAGCAATATTACAAATCAAGTTAAATACATTAATACAAATATTCAGGATACTTATAATGAATAAATGCAACATAGTTCAATAATAATAATAATAATAACAGTAAATTAATAACAAAAAATTGATGGGGTAGTTAATTATAATGTTACAAGTTGCAGTGCGAATGCTGTCAGCGCGTATGACACAATGGATGGGAGCATTAAATTAATTCTTCACTAAGAGAAAGTTTGAATAGTATATGTTCAACACGACCTACAGTCATCTCCACATTCACAGTAACCCTTACACGGAGGATAGGAGCTGGCCAGAAAAACTCTGGATCTGTCCCGTGGCGAGTCCTACAGAAGATTCGAACAAGCCAAAGGGCAGAAGAGCGTCTTGCTTATGTTATTATATAGAAAATTTAAGTATATTTGACATTGTGAAAACTGAAGTTGGATTAATGAATTTGCTCTAACATCTTTTGAGTATAGTCTGTAATTAAAATACTGGCGGTTTATGGTCGAATAATTTTTCGTTTTTATCAGTTTGCTTGCAAATAACAGAACACGAAAGTGGGGGAAAAAGTGTACACACACAAAAGACAAGAATTTGGTTGAAAACTGTTTGTTTGTCTGTCAACGTTGAAAAAAGTTTACTGTTCGCTTTTTACTGCGTACTTGATTCCAATAACATGATTCATTTTCGTGGATAGTAGTTAAGTTTTTTAACTCATGTTTAAGCATGGAAGATACTATTTTCCCACAGTTAGTCTGGCATACTTTTTTTTTAAATGTGTATTAAGGTAATCAAAGTGTCTTTATCCTTCCGTCAGTGAGTCAACGAATTGTTTGCGTTTTAAAAGTTGTTTTCTCCTCAATCGATAATAATTCCGGGATGTCTCTTTACTACGTGTTTACATGCATTAAACGAAATTACAAATGCAAATTGTGCTGCAGTGCACCGCGGTGGTGACCTTCTCTCCAGGCTTTGATAGGCGGCTGGGGCAGCATTCAAACCACACACAACATTTATCCGAGCTGTTTACTCATATTACTTACCTCTGCAGTTCTAAATAGATGTTCCTTCTGAAACAGAATATTCGTCGCCCTGTTCTAGAGAAATGTTGTAGTTTTGTCATTTAACCAAGTCTTTTAATATTCCACCCAGTGACAAGCAACAAAGGATTATTCAAAAACAAGGAGCAGATTCTGCATTTTTATCTGTCACAACCTATAAAAGATGCAAATACGTGTCACACTCGACTGGGTAGAGAGAGGTTCAGAGTTAGAAAGCCCCCGCCTATTACTTCCATTCGTTGCCGCCAACAGCGCTATTGTTTGTTTACCTTGAAATTGCGACGCCATGGGACAGCCGTTTTGTGTGTTGCAGTGTGCTAAACGTGAATCCATTGTTGATATCCAGAGTGCATTCCGTCGTAACTTCAATAAAGTACCACCTCGTCATAGACAGATACACAATTGGCATAAGAAATTTCTAGAAGATGGGTGCATATGCAAGGAAAAGGCAATGGTCTTCCTAGAACGTCATATGAATATGTTGATCGTATCCGAAGTGCTTTCGCACGGAGCACTCCGAAATGTTGTTCATGTCGAATGTATAGAATAAAAATTTGAACCTTCTTCTGTCCAGTGATTTGTTTGTATCTCTTATAGATTGCAAGAATTAGAGATGCAATTATCCTATACTACTGACCACCTCTCCCACTCCCGTGTCTAAATACCAGACGGTCTCCACTACCGGTGTTTTTTTTTTTTTTTTTTTTTTGCTTTCGTCAGTCTTTTGACTGGTTTGATCCAATCCTCCATCCTTTCCTATTCTGTGCTAACCTTTTCATTTCTACATACCCCTTACAGCCCACGTCCTCAATTATCTGCTTCATATATTCTAATCTCTGTCTTCCTCTACAGTTCTTACCTTCGACTGTTCCCTCCACTAACAAATTAACCAATCCAGCATGTCTCAAAATATGACCTACCAGCCTACCTTCTTCCTGTAAGCTTCTTCCACAAACTTCTTTTTTCACCCATCATTTCCAAAATTCGTTCATTTCTTACTTTGTCTGTCCACCTAATTTTCAGCATTCTTCTGTAGCACCACATTTCAAATGCTTCAATTTTCTTTCTTTCCGGTATTCCTAAAGTCCATGTTTCGCTACCATAGAGTTCTAAAAAGTTCTTTCTAGTTCCTAGATCAATATTTGAAACTAAAAGGTTTATCTTTTTCATTAAGACACGTTTTGCTAGTGCTGTTCCGCTTTTAACATCATTCCTGCTTCAGCCATCGGTTGTAATTTTACTTCCCAAGTAACAGAGAAGCAGCTGACTCTGTGGAGCCCCTGGCTGAGGTATTTCACGCTACCAACCGCGGCTCCGACGAGGCCCAGTAACAACACTATTAATAATGACGAACGGTTTTAACAGCTATACCATGAATATGTAATCACACCAGTAGCGGACAAGATGATGCTTGTCCGCGATCATAATGTAAAAAAGGGAAGTTCCACTACGCTATGTCTAGTAAAGATGCCATGGGATTGAAGTACGCTAGAAGAAAGATCGGATTTCCTAGAATTGCAGTAGGAAACAGATAATAAATCCTTGCAATTACTGCGGTGCCAACCTTTGAAGAACATATAAGAAAACCACCGACAAAAATAGAATGAAACTATTCACAAACTAAATGGGTTACAAGCAGGCAGAAAACGAAGAACTTAGTCTGCCGCTACGCGTATTAATTAAAAACACTGTTGGCCTGCTTGTGCGAACAGTGTTAACCAATTCGATCTCCTGCAGTGGTTACTGTCCTCTAATCCCAGATAGTAGCCTCAAAGAGTAGATGACTCAACTCTGCCACCATACCAGTGAGTTGATATCTGTAGGTACCAATTTGATCTCCTGCAATGGTTACTGTCCTCTAATCCCAGACAGTAGCCTCAAAGAGTAGATGACTCAACTCTGCCACCATACCAGTGGGTTGATATCTGCAGGTACCAATTCGATCTCCTGCAATGGTTACTGTCCTCTAATCCCAGACAGTAGCCTCAAAGATTAGATGACTCAACTCTGCCACCATACCAGTGAGTTGATATCTGCAGGTACCAATTCGATCTCCTGCAATGGTTACTGTCCTCTAATCCCAGACAGTAGCCTCAAAGAGTAGATGACTCAACTCTGCCACCATACCAGTGGGTTGATATCTGCAGGTACCAATTCGATATCCTGCAGTGGTTACTGTCCTCTAATCCCAGACAGTAGCCTCAAAGAGTAGATGACTCAACTCTGCCACCATACCAGTGAGTTGATATCTGCAGGTACCAATTCGATCTCCTGCAATGGTTACTGTCCTATAATCCCAAACAGTAGCCTCAAAGAGTAGATGACTCAACTCTGCCACCATACCAGTGGGTTGATATCTGCAGGTACCAATTCGATCTCCTGCAATGGTTACTGTCCTCTAATCCCAGACAGTAGCCTCAAAGATTAGATGACTCAACTCTGCCACCATACCAGTGAGTTGATATCTGCAGGTACCAATTCGATCTCCTGCAATGGTTACTGTCCTATAATCCCAGACAGTAGCCTCAAAGAGTAGATGACTCAACTCTGCCACCATACCAGTGGGTTGATATCTGCAGGTACCAATTCGATCTCCTGCAGTGGTTACTGTCCTCTAATCCCAGACAGTAGCCTCAAAGAGTAGATGACTCAACTCTGCCACCATACCAGTGAGTTGATATCTGCAGGTACCAATTCGATCTCCTGCAGTGGTTACTGTCCTCTAATCCCAGACAGTAGATTCAGAGAGTAGATGACTGAACTCTGCCAGTCACAAAGGACTATCTATAAACCAGGGTAATCGCAAGTTTATAACCAGACTAAAGCCTAGATAAGTGAAATAATGAACTTACAATTAGAACATGCCAGATTACCGACTATTTTAATAACACTGAGGTATAGAGTCATAAATGCAAAATTTACTACTGAATAGTGTCAATTCTCAACTGTCCTGAATGATTGTTACCTCCTCGACAGTATATCCAAATTGGAGGACCTACGACAGCAGTAGTAGAAGCGTCCGGACAACTCAATTCCGACTGTGGCAACCGTTCGCGAACACCATGTCACACTTGGCACGGAATATACAACAAGATTTCAATAATTCTACACATCGTGCGTCAATTTTTAATTAAGGAAATAAAGTCAACAACTGCAAATATCTTTGAATACTTCCTCGTGCCTTTGCTACGTTCTAGTTGTAGTATAAATCTTACTGTATTCTGTAATACTACAAAAAAAAAAAAAAAAGATTTTATATACACGTCTTTCTAGAGGACCAGAAATATCTTCGTTCATATTTTATAACTTGTTAGCTTATGACCTTTACTTTGCAGTTACATCTTGGTGAAAATGGAAGAGCCAGGACCTTTCCCGAAAGTCGTAAAATCTACGGCTTCCTCAATTGATATTAACAGTATCATTGCTTCAGACAGACAAATGTCGTAAACATATATTTTTATGACTCCCCGGAAATCCGTCGCAGACAAATTCACCTAGTGCTGACATTTTCTCCGAAATCTGTAAGAGTATTCACACCTACAATTTTGTGGTTTCAGAAAATAAAGCACCGCAAATGTATACTTTAATGCGCTGTTCTAAAAATGATGGAATACTGACATAACAGTATGTAAAGTAATGTCTACATCGCTTAAGCACTGTAGACAAGTTTTCATGAGGCGACAGCTTGGCTGAGACATAAATCCACTTAAATTACGGCTGTACGGCCTCCTTCCCCGTCACGTTCATTAAGTGCCGCTCTGTCCACTTGGATGGTTGCTTAATTTACTTCGCCGTGTTTTGCAATGCTAATATGAGGTATGGTGCCGTAATAAACACAAAATAAGTTTCTTCGCGTCAACTCTTTTACTGATTAAGCCTTGCAGTTACCAGTACGACACACGCAGTACTTAATAGCCTGCGTGGCCTTGCAAGGTCCCGCGCCTCACTGCGCATTTTTTGTTTTATTTTTAAATTTTTCCATCAATCCGTTGTCGTCTACGGCGCTACCTGAAAACGAAATTCATATCTAAGAAAGAAGAAACTTATTTGACAATTTACATCAACAGCTGAGCCACAGATGACTTGCGTACTGAACTCAGACGCGTAAAAGGTTTCATGTGGCATCGAAGAAAATTCTGATATTGTGATTTAAGTCTCAGCAATAGATTCTTATTCATTCTGCTTCCATGAGTCTTCGAGGTGACCGAGCGTGGTGGGTGAGCGGTAATGCTGCGCCTCGCATTCGGGAAGACGCTGGTTTGTATCTCCGTCTGGCCATATAGGTTTGGGTTTTCCATGGTTTCCCCAAATCACTCCAGTTGAATGTAGGGATGGTTCCTTCAAAGTCCATGGTCGAATTCCTTGCCGTTCCTTGTCCCCAGTCGTTAAGGGCCGCCACAGGAGGTAGCCCACCCCCCGTCCTCCCCTGCATACTCCGCCATCCAACAAAACTTTCTGCTACTGACAAGCACTAGTATTCGAACGAAAACAATTGGGCTTTAGCACTGTCACAAACAGGGGTAGAAAAGAGATGTAACAGAATGGAAAAATTAATTTTCTTTCAATAGGAGTAATTTTGCACCTCATTCTATGTTCAGCTGGAAAGACGCAGCAACAGAAGAGCGGCGTAGTGAGTAATCTAAAACATTGCAAGTTTCGGCATTCCCATTCGGTAGCGTTTGATTATGCTTCTTATACGAGTAGTCCCAAGTCTCGCCGAAGTACTTGCTTGTGAAAACTAATGTCGTAATAATACATTTCAAGGAAATTTGGGTTTATTCCTGACAGAGTATCAGTAAATTAGGGTTGTTTCCTGACAGGGTTTCAAAGAAAATTTGTAATCCTTTGTAAAATCCATGAGGACAGAAAGGACATTCATGGCTTTATACGTGCAAGATGCAGGTCGAATTTTTACATTTCCGCAGGTTAAGTTTATTGGTATTTGCTTTTGTCTCGATTTCTCGTTCAGGTGTGTGAATACATCATGTCACAGCGTGCAAGCCTGTATGAATTATGTGATGTTAAACTGCATACTAAGAAAATTAATTAAATTTGTAGAAATTGGGTGAGTTAAGGTACGATATTTCTCAGAAAATACTGTATAAATATTAAATATCAGTAATTCACCCAGTTTTTCATAAGACGAAGACCGCACTAGAGAAAATCTGCAATAAACAAAATGTTTTCTTTTTCCAATAACACTAACAAAAGATTAATCTTTCATTTATTTGAGACGTGTAATACTGATATTTCAAAATAATTCGATTCATACATTATCCGTGAAATAATTCTTTTCGTTTTCAGTGAGTGGCTTGTAAAAATTAAGCTAGACAGTATAACGCGTAAAAGAGAATATGTTTCGAATGTTAGTAACACGATATCTATTATTGTTTATAGCCAAGCACCACCAGTATTAACACAATAAACGGATAAAAAAAAGAGCAAGTTCTAGTCGCTACTTGTGTGGGAAACGAATCTAAAGATTTAGCGACTGGAACATGAATCAAAGCACACTTGATTGAACTTTATTGATAGTGTTAACAAAAACCAAACAAATTTTTAAATGTAAGGACGGTTCAGATTTATTAAGTATAAACAACGCAGATTGGAACACGATGCTCCAAGCGAGGGGGTTTCTCTTTCCCTGTCTGTATGAGGCATCGCCTTCCCAGACGCCAGCTACTGTCGGTGTAATGCGTATATCAACGCAAGCATCAATGCTGAAGTTCATTAGTTACAGTGTCAGAGATGATACCGTTAGCTGACCGGGGCCATCTACCTTTAAGGTGCTTCCAACATTCCAGCAAGTGTTAGGCGCAATAAGTAATATTCCCTTGTTGCTTTCATCATTATCTGAGAACGTTCTGTAATCGAACCTAAATTTAAGGCTGCCATGAAGTCATTGCCACTGTTTCATTTATGATGCCAATGCTAGATTTTTTTTTTCAACATGATATACTTGATATACTGCGTACTTTGTACCACCGACGCAGCCGCACCCGGTAAATGACTCCGGTTTCGCAATTTACAATGCATTACTTACAGCCCCGTTTAATCCTTTATCGTTTTTTATTTTTACTATATCATTACAAATTGATTCGCGTGCTGTGTATTTCATGGCGATATCTCTGTTGTCTGTAGTCCTGCTTGTCGCTCCGTATTATATTAAACAGAAGGCAACCTCTTTCAAATTATGAGCTTTTTTTTAAGTTCCTTTCCGGAATTTCGACGGGAAAATTTCAGCAGTTACTATCCATGCTGATTTTCGACAGTTGAAAGAAATTCTGCAATTTAATATAACGAGTGGTTTTCCATGGCTCTGTCTTTCCTGTGAGTCTGGAGATGGACCCTGAATGCGGACGAACCACAAAGATATTACGACATGGGGAAGAAAAGGTAATGCGAATCAATTCATTCAAAAACCAAAAATAATGAGGAGGAATGCTAACCTCTGAAACTACACTGTAATCTGAAGGTAAGATAATCTACCATCGGATTTCTGGGTCACGACTGTTCAGAAGCATTCATTACAAAGGAAACAGATAACGTTCTACTAGTTTTTCCTTGGTTTTTAACTTCTTCTCAGTATTCCCTGCATTCGTCTACAGTGTTCTTCCCTTCTTTCTTCAATCTATGTTTTGCTTTAGTTATGACTTTTCTTGGTGATTTTTCTTTTCTATCATGTTTCTTAGAGAAAGCCTCTATGATTTCTTCACATTAGATCCCCATTCCCTCAGATCTTTTTTATGGCTTTCGCCTCATCGAGGTTGGGGTTATTAGATGCTGGTTAGGACTTGGGGCAAGGAACTGGAAGGAATTCGTTTATGGTTTTTTTAAAGGAGCTATTCCTGCATTCGCCTGCATATCTGGAAGGCCGGACAGCTTTCCGACTCAGACAACTAGGACCCCTTGGATTTCCCGTGCAGTAATTGCCAAAATATTCGATTGGCTCATTCGTGTCATGTGCCCATAATCGGTAATCCTTCTTTTCCGAATCTTGCCTGTAATGTTTATCACGTTCATGAATAATTCACCGTTGTGGTATCTTCTGAATTCACCGTTTTCATCGACTGGGCCAAAGATTTTTCCAAAGATCTTTCTTTATTTACTCACAATTTTCCAATCAAACCTTTCCTACACATCGCAAGGCATTTTTCAGCGTATAAGGCCACAGGCTGGATGGCGGTGTAATAATGCAATAACCGATATTGACCTTTTGTTGTATTTGCCTTCGGTTAGTTGAATTGTCATTTTCATTTTTTTCGTTTATGACGGGAAGGGTTCTTTTTCAGAAACGTTATGTTCTATCCACATATCTAGGTATTTATATTTTTCCACTCGCTTAGCGTTTAAAGGCCGGCTTTTCGGGCTTGTGTCTTGAGAAGGTTGACTCGTTTTGCATCTGTGGTTACACAGTCCGAAATAATTGCAAAGTAGTCTGTAAAAGTTAAGCAAAAAATTACACAAACAGTGAGAAGCCAACCAAAAATCATAACGACAATATTCCAGTAAGACCGGTGACGAATTTTAGGAATGCCTTAACATACAAATTAGCACAGTACATACACACACTCTTTACAAAACACTACAAATATCACAAAACAGAAACATATTAAACATCTCACACTTTATTTTATATCTTTAAACGAGCAATTCTTGTATATATATATATATATATATATATACTGTATATATATTGGATCTCGGAAACAGCTCTAACGATTTGGATGACTTTTCATATTTATATAAAATTTTTGTTTTTTAAAAGGTGTCTTTCCTCCAAAAACGCGATTTTACAAAAAAATCATCAATTCTTGTATTTGTTATCTCGAAAACGGCTCTAACGCCTTCCCGAACGCGTTTCAGGTACTGGTAAACTGACTAATGTTGGTTAAGTTCTCTTTGGTTCCAGCAAGGAATTCTTATATCTTTAAACGAATAATTTTTGCACACTAGGTGACCCATGCGAATGGTATCGTGATCAGTCACTGAATGGTAATATAATAATTTGTAAATAAGTAAATTCAAGTATTTATTAATGAAAGATATTCATTTTTGAAAAGTAGTAATAAATATCACTTTTACTGTAAAAAGTCGTTATCATTAAACGCTATATATTTAATTGTAAAACATTTAAAAAAGTAGGTGTTTAAAAAATATTGGCTTCTTTACTTTACAAAACTATTTTGAAAACAATATTAACAGTTATAATGTGATCATCGTTGACTTTTTGAGCTTATTTGTCTTTAGCACAAAAATAAATACTAATAACTCTGCAAACTCATGAATAAGCCACGTACGGGTGTTAATACAAAAAAAAACAGGTTATGATAAATACAATTCTGCCTTTTGAAGCGTCTGACCTTGTGCTATATTACAGAAAGAATTGAGCTTCTGAACCTAATAACTTCTCAAAACTATTTCAGTTTTAATAAAGAATAGGCCTACTACATACAGGAAGAATATTTACTCATGGGGAGTCCAATATCGGGAATAATGGCATCTATTATTATGGATCATATTGGGATTGAAATATTTCAGAAAATCATCCCTACAAAAGATTGCTTCTATTGGGAATTGTTTTCTTATCATTTGGTAAGGCACGGTTGGATCAGAAGATGTAAGGTTAATGTGAGGTATGAGCATATTTTTTATCAGAGTGAGTGAATTTAGCACTGATGATGTACTTGTATAAGTGAATTACCACCAATCTTGCACCTTTAATTAATCCCTGATTAGCATTGGGATTTCTACTTAGTAATAACAATTTTCTTTAAAAGCAATTTATGAGGTGGTAAAACGAACGATCTCGGGAATCGCTCTAGCGATTTGGATGAAATTTCATATGTAGATAACGTTATGCTTTTCAAATTTTTAACACGATTTTACGAAAAAAGAATACGAGCAATTCTTGTATTTGGTATCTCGGAAATAGCTCTAACCTCATGTTGTACTTTCAGGTACCAGCAAGTCTACTGGTGCTAGTTAAGCTACTTTTTGGTCAGAGCAAGAAACTGTGCACTTCAAAATGGCTGGAAAGTCTTCATGGAAAACGTATAACTTTAATCAAACTTCACGCAGAATCTCGCATTTTAAACATAAATCGAAAGATGCCGAGCGAAAATCGGTCACCCAGGTACTAGATAATATACAGAACCCTTTGGTCCCCGACACATCAACTATTGTATCATTTGATGAAGATAGTATTTTCTCAAAAATTCCTGTTGCTGAAACCATACATCAGATAGAAAACAACTTTAAAATTCATAGTAACATACCCCCCCCCCCCCACCACCCAAAAGTGTTAGTTTTAATAAAGAATACTACATATTGGAAGAAGGTTTACCCAAGGGGAGTCCAATATCAGGAATAATGGCTTCAATTTTTTTATGCATCATATAGAGAATGGAACATTTCAGAAAATAATCCCTACAAAATAGTGCAATATGTGGATGATATAATCTGTCTTCTGGATGAACCACATCAACGAATTGGTGAATTTCACAGTGAAATTAACAAAACAAACAAGAACATCAACTTCACCATTGACAAAGAAACAAAAAACCAGATACATTTCCTAGACATAACGATAAAAAAGATACATAATAAACATAGTTTCAGCATCTACCAGCTACTACAGATACAATTATACATGCAGTTTCCAATGACCCTATCAACCACAAAAACGCTGCTATTAGATGCATGTTACATAGAACGAATGAGATATCCCAGATAGTATCCAATAATGGCTATAACACTAACATGGTAGAGAAGATTAATTACAAAATTAAAAACATAAATGCAAATATGCCCAGGAAATACACCCATCCCATCAGACAAATACCCAAACCACATTCACTAATGACACACACCAAGAAAACAGACAATGACACACAATGACCTATTTGAACACAAACACATACAGAATCAGCAACATTCTAAAAAAAAATAGAAATAAATATAGCTTTTAAAACAATCAACACTGTTCAAAAACACTTTAATAGGAACACAGCTGAAAGTAAATACCAACAGTCAGGAGTATATAAATAGACCTGCCAACAGTGTAAAAAGGATAGTTACATTGGACAAGCGGCCAGAAAATTCGAAATTCGATACAAAGAGCACATAAGGGCACTAAAATGCTCTAATCGTTCTATCTTTGCAGAACATTTAATTGAAAACAAACATATTGACAATCAACACCCACAGGAAAAATATGCTTACAATTCAAGAAAATTTTCATATACGCTAAGCACTAAACCAAAGGAAAATGTGATCAATGAATACATCCATCTCATGAACCAGACATTATTCAGGGCACTAAAAATGTACTCGAATTCAAACACAAAGATAAAACTTAATCTCATGAAACAAAACAAAATAGATTGGTAATACATTTGCCATAGACAGTTAGCATCTCTGAAAATCAAACATAAACAGTAGCAATCGCATGTTTTAGAAGCTATATTTGAAATTGTAATGTGTGTAAACAAATTTTATATACTAAAATGTACAGTGAGTGGAAAATCTCAAGAAGCTGGAACAAAACTGATGTGGAACAGTTCAAGACTATAATGTAATATACAAAAACCATAAGTAAAGTAAAAATATGCTGTAAATAACATTTAGTAACAGACTTATACTGTTAGTTAGATTAACATCATGCTAAACATCAAAACTTGTACATAACTTCTTTTAGGGCCTGATGACTGTATAATAAACCGAAAAGCGTATGTCATAACGAAGTTTTTATTTTATAGCTGCAATAGACGGATAAAAAAACCAGTGTCAGACACTCAGTTTGAAGGTTTATATTCCTGTAGCCGAGTCAGATCCATCCGTTACCGAGTTATTCGTACTATTCACGGAACTCTTTCGCTAGTGTTGCTAGGTGAAAGCAAACTACCCTGCCAGATCCCGTATTTATTTCGAAGATGTCTTCTCTAAATTTCACATTGGAGGTTCTGTCAGTTGGTTGATTGCTATTTTTTATTGCCCTAGTTAGTGTATAGATTAGATGAAGTCATAAAGCTTGAAATCAACAAACGTATTGTTTCTGAGATTTAGATTAGGGGTGCAACGGAGGTCATCTTTTCGGATGCAGAGGTTCAGTGCTTGGCAACCGCGGATGTTTTTGCGGAAGCGGATGGAGAGGTGGATAAATAAATTTATAATTATTTACATTTTAATATTTATCAAAAATAAACATAAAATCAAAATAAGCATATTTTTTATCCCAAATTCAACATTTTTAATAACCATACTCTATTTCCATATAATACTGCCATATTAGTTTGTTTTTTTTCCCATATTTCAACAACAAAAATGTGGGATGATTTCACAATGAAGTAAATTATTTACATAACTACGAAAGCTTCAACAAAAAAAATGTGATATGACTTTTGCGGAGTTCGCGGCCCGACTTAGAGGTGGGCGCCACTTGCCAAAATTTCGGCGGCGGTGCTCCGAACATTTTCAGCTGGTGGCGTGACTTTAATATATAGATTTTATGATATTCGTATATATCATTACTTATTCTCAAAAAGAAAAAATAAATAAAGTTTCACTTATATATTCAAAATTTTGCAGACTTTCACACTCTTTGTAGTTATCATGTATAAAGATAATTTTGTTTAAGCGAAATGAGGTTAGCGTAGACATTTTCGCATAAATGACTAACCTAGTCACAGAAAATACTTCTTCGCTCCGTGTGCTTATGCAGGCACACAAAGAAAAGTCTTGACAAGGGCAGAAAAGCGAGGAAAGGCATACATTTTTTGTTTGTTTTTGCTGTTCCAATAATTTAAAAGATTTCCATCTTTATGACCTGATGAAGCTAAATATTTCCAACATTCTTTATCGATCGGATAATCGTTATCGGCATATACACGATGTTTTTGCAACGACGATGTATCATTGTTGAAGTTTGTAGAAGCAATAGTATACATACCTTCATTTGTTTCTGGCACATTAAGGGCAGTGATTACTTCCTTGATACATGAGGCAAGAAAGGAAGTACTGGTCTTTTTTATTGACTCCAAATATGTATCTGCTTCTTCGAAACCCACAAAACGATAATGCAAAAGTGATAATGCAACTACCGTTCTTGTGGTAGCGAATCGTTTGTAAATTTCTGCCACCATGTTGCGATTAAGTCGAAACATAATCAACAATTCGTCATCTATGATAGAATTCAGGATGTCAATTATTTCACAACGGAACAGAAGAGTCACATTCATTGAGACGACATGACCTCAACTGCTTCGCGAAACCTTTTCAAAAATTTCACTAGCTGCTTTATGTCTAAAGGATTTGACTCACTTTGATTAATCTTTATCTCATCTTTTCCAATCTTTCTAAACATCTTGTTTATCAGGTCACGGTTGCATACTTGGATTAAACTTTCAAGCAATTCTGGAAATCTGTGATGACCAAGACACAGATGATGTTCCATATCATCCAACGAATCTGCTCTTCGCACGTTTTCTCCAGCATCAGTGACAGCTAGAATCTTATTTTCATTCAGTCCCAACTGTTTCTTTATATCTATTTGGTCTCCAGTAGTCTCCATACATCAGTGGTAAATACTTCAATGTTTTTACTGCATTTAGAGTAGCTAAGCAATAGGCTTGATCGGAATTCACAATTTTCTTCTTGTTGGCTTCTTCTATCATTAAACTTCCGAAATATTTCCAGTTTGACTTAGATAGTCATACAACACTGTTACAGAGAGTTTTTTAACATTAGTTTCAGCTAATTCAGAGTCGTTTTAACACATACTTATTCACTCAATTTAACGAAAATTTTTAAAAAAGGCCTTGTCGTGCTAGGAAGTGTTTCTCAAGGACACGCCGCGAAGCAAAGAGCGGCTGCGGCGTAACGCCGGCGCGGCGCCCACCTCTAGCCCGATCATCTCAAACGTGAAGCGCGAGGACACGCCACTGTAAGTCTCCGTGCTCGCCACCCGCCTTTCCATCGTCCTAGCGGTCCATTCACTGTCTAGCTGAAAGGTCCTACGATGATTTGATTTTCCGATAAAGAACGCTTGATGGATCGTGATAGGAGTTACAGGTCAACATGTAGGACGAGTTGGATGTTGTTGGACTTCCAGAAAACTACCACGGGTCCCTGCCGTCCAACAATGTATGGCATTCCACATGACTGGAGGAAACATCCTACGAGTGTGTGATAAATACGAGTGAAAAGGATTGCTCAGAACGTTTTGTTGGATTCCTTTTAGAAGCATGAATTGGTGAGCGCGTCTTGCGGTAATTCTACACGGAGGTCCTACAAGTTGTACCGTGGATAGGTCGCTTTTTGTCATTTTGCTGTTACAATTTTCACAAACGGTAGTGAAGATGAAATCAGTTATAAAGTGAGTTGAAAAGAAATTTTAACGTGAGATAATTAATATGCAGTTTGAATGCGGAGGAAACAATTAAGAAAGTATAAGGAGAATGTAAATGATATGTAAACAATCTTGGATGAAGAATCAAAATGCTGGGATTGGCTAATGATTTGTTACATTTTGCGATAAGAATGGGAATATACAGATATTACCAAACTGCGTGAATGGATTATTGCGAATGAAATTTAAACTTAATATTAACAAAGGAATGCAAAATTTATAAAATGCCATCAATACAGAAGAAATATCAAAGCAGTAATAGACGAACTACAAGAATAAACGGTACTCTCAATCATAACTAACAGCAAAAACAAGAATAAAATCAAATGTAGATTATCATATGCAGAAGTATCTTTCCTTAAAAAGAAAAACCTCTTATTATCAAACAACGATCTATTCTTGGGATAGATTTATAAACCTGGAAGTTTGAAATGTATTACTGCATAAAAGTGAAGCTTTGGCTTCGGGAATACTGATAAAAACTTAAATCTGACAATTTGAGAAGTATGTAAAAATTAGACTGATTAATTACGAAATAAACGCATCCTGGAAATGATGGATAAAGATGTAAGTTTATGGCGAAAGAAGGATGCTGGAAGATGGGAATTATACGTCATATGATGAAGTTATGGAGTTTGTTGGATAGGTAAAAGTTAAAGCAAATAATCACAGAGATAAATATTAAACTCTGATAAACAGATACGAGTACATATTTTATAAGGTGTATGTTGAATAACACATTACTTCAGGGTAGAAATCAATGAATTATTCCATTAAACCAATTTATGCAGTTATGTAATACCATTAGTGTTGGTCTCAGATTTCAAATAACACATATAACCATAGTACACATACGCGCAATATCCCTTTCGTAGAAACGTGCAGAAAAACTAAATATTGTGAATCAGGTATTTCCATGGTGATTCAGTTAGCTCAATTTAGATATGTTATTGTTTGTTCAGCATTTTATCCCACCGTTTTTGGGGTCGGCTGTCTTCCATGAGGTTTACTCACCGTTGGCATGGCCCAGTTTGGAGCTATACCCTTGTTGCCGCCGAGTATGTTATACCTACTGACAGGAGGAAGTGCAGTGTTGCCGTTTGTCTGTGAAACAAGCAACTATGTTAATCATGTTTATGATGTGGAGATATGGGACCGTCTCGAAATTCGCCTGATGGCTGCAGAAAAGCGCAGTGAGGACGGTCGACTGGCGTGGTTTCTGGGCTCGTGCCCGGTTCGTTGTACCTCCACGATCCAATGTACAGTGGCTCAGCACATTGAGCGACAATGGCGGATCTGTTTAGATATGTTATTGGTTCTAATACCAAAAAAATCATAAGCACTTGTAATATGTGCCAGCTGTGAAATAGACTGACTACACATTTGTAATACCATGCTTCTTGCATTATGCTGTCAACGATGAAAATACACAAATGTCAGTTGTACGTCCTGATCATTCCATTTATTTATTTTTTTCTAACGATTTTAATGTGTGAAGATGGAACAGATTCTCCCGGCTGGAATCGCCCGTCGTGTTCGGATTGATTTGGTGACGGCATAAATTCGCTAATAGGGGTCTGTGGGTCGGCGTGGGGCAATTTGGCCGGCCGTGCGCGCGGTGGTCCCTGCTCGAGGTGGGCTAATTGGGCTGAGACCGGCCAGCTCCAGAGATACTATCTACGTCATCATTACTCGGGCCCTGACGCGCCGAGCCGCGCCGCGCCGCCCCGCGCTGCCCGCATTAGAATTTTTACGGTGTGGACCGAGGAATGTTTATTAGTGACAATATCGTGGCCAGTGTTTTATGTCGTGGCCGAGGTATGCGGTAGAGCCGCCACCTCACGGAGGCGCCTCCAATTACAGGCCAAAATCCCACCGCCTTATTTACGGTGACACTTACCGCTGCTTAAGTTGTATTGTCATTCCGAGAAATATATCCGCTCCGGTTACCTAAACGCTTCAAATAACGAACGTCTCTGTTGCAAACGATGCCTGGCGGCGGTGAAGGGAGACCGGGCGTCAGTGATTTGGGGAAATCTTTAGACCAACCAGAGGCAGTTGGTAGAGGTCTCTGGACTTGTTCTCTCCGTGAGTGCGTTTGGTATCCCTCGATAGTCACACGTGCCACTCTCATTTAGACCTACGGGTCCCCGGTTCGAGTCTGGCCTTGTGCACTCACTAAGAAGCCTTTAAATGTCATCCAAAATATGATCCGTTTAAAGATACTGTTGTCAGTTTCAAAACGTCGGGAGTGTCGTTTAAATGGAAAATAAATACCATATTTCTGTTATAAGTCTCTTGACTACAATCGTCCATCTCTTACTATCCCGAGCTAAACTCTTCATCACGACATAAAAAATTAGGACCTACATCCTCAGTTACTCGATTTATATACAGTATTCTAATCAATCACCCGTAGTTCTTGCCTCCATTGTCTTCTCTACTAAAACGTTAACCTATTTCATATGTTTTAACATGTGTCCATCGTTGCGTCCTTTCTTCCAAAACGGCTAGGTATCACTATTAGAAGCACGTTCCTTTTGCTGCTCCTACTCTGCTATTTACTTCGACTGTCAATTATAATCTTACTTCCTAAATAACCAAATTCTTCTTTAATTCTCATACATCTGATTTTACATTTAGTATACTGTCATTGTAATTATTGCGACCACACTTCACGAATTTTGTTTTTCTTTTGTTTACATTGGATACAAAGCGCTCTACGAATATTCTGTTCATGCCATGTCCTAACTCTTCTCTACAAAGTGCACATCATCAGCAGGTAACCGCAACATACTGATCGTTACTCCCTGAACCTTTATGACAGTTTCATATTTTTCTTGTACTTCATTGACTAATTCATTTAAACGTCAGTGTGGATAATCAGTACGCTTGTCCGACACCATTCTTAACTGATATCTCTCTATCATCGTTATCTACTTCTAATCTACTCACTTGATTCTTGTGTAGACTAAATTATTTTTCTAACTCGATATTTGGTACATAACTTTTTCACAATTCGGAATACCTTGTAACATACTCTAAATCCTTTGAAAATCCTAATACCCATAAATATATCCTTGTATTCCATTGTCCGTAATTCCAGCACTAGACCTAATATGTAACCCTATCACAACTTTGTCCTAAACCCAAGTTGATATTCGTCTAATACGAACTCCACGTTCCATTGTTCTATAAGTCACTCAAGTTAGTAATTCTACAGTACGCAATGTTCAAAATCTGTTTTCAATGATTCTCACATTTTTCAACTTTTACTTTCTTCGGAAGTTTTAAAATAGGCTATACTTTTATGAAATTTGTCAGAGTCTCTCTGTTTCCTAAGTTTTTGCTAACGATGTGAGTAATTTTTCTCTTATAATTTTTAACAACTTTAAAGTTGTCACATCACCTACCAATGGCTTATTTGAGTTCACATTTTTCAGAACCCTGTCAAATTCCAGAATTGAATAAGTAACCTGATTTGCTTTTTAAGTTTATATAAATAGTTGTCTTCCATGCAAAAACCCATTTTTACAAAATACGAACAATTTTTGCTCTTCGTATCTCGAAAATAGCTCTAACACCATCTCGTAGACGATTCAGGTACCAGGAAGCCTACTAATATTTTCTCTTTGGTTTCAAGGCTCCATCTTAGGACCCCTATTATTCAACTTATACATGGCAGACATCCCGACATTCCGCACTGTTTGTACCGCCATGTATGCCGACGACACCGTGATTTTCACTTCACACACTGATATCGACGTAGCAGTAATAAAAATCCAACAGTCATTTAATATACTCTCCGACTGGCTGAAAAAATGGTACATCAAGCTGAATACTACCAAATGCGAGGCCAAAATCTTCACACTCCGCCATCCGAGAAATCCCAAAAAACTCAAAATCAACGAAGATGAAATAGAATGGCATCCAGCAGATAAAGCAATAAAATATCGTATACTCATATGGAACTACCACATTAATCAGAAACTATCCGAAGCCTATATTCGCATCTCCAAACACTATCCTCTTCTGAATAAGAGAAGCTCACTTAAAATCAAATGCGGGTTGTTACTCTACAAATCACTGATCCGCCCCGCCATGTTGTACGCATCCCCCGTATGGTGCACAGCCGCTCCATCCAAACTACAAGAATACAGTCCCTACAAATCAAACTTCTCCGCACTATTTTAAAAGCACCTTGGTTTATACAAAACTCGCAACTTCACAGGGAAACTAGACTCCAAACTATTAAAACGCACGTTATGAATTCTGTAAAAGTCTTTATAAATAGCCTAGAAGCAATTCCTGGAACACAGTACTACAATCTAGGCCGCAGATCAACGACACAGCCACGTCTAAGAACGTCTCGTCTACCACAAGATATCTTAAGCGGCGACGGGCAAGATGCCTTCTGACTCTCTCTGAACGCTGTATATCTACATCTACATATATACTCTGCAATTCACAAAATTGTGGGTGGCAGAGGGTGCTCAGCACCAAAGCTAATCTCTTTGCTGTGCATTCCAATCCTTAATGGTACGAGGGAAAAAAGAATTCATATAAGAATCAGTCCGGCACCTTATTTCTCTAATTTTATCTTTCCTGTCTTTCCGACTCAAATAGGTTGGTGGAAGAAGTATTTCACTACACTCATGAGTGAAAGTTGGAGTACGCATGTTTTCCAATAAGTTTAAAAGAAACGTGTGTCGTCTATCTACCAGAGACTCCCAACCTAATCTACTAATCAGTTCGGTGACGCTTTCATAAGGACTGTAGCAAGCGGTCACGAATCGAGCGGCTCTTCTCTGTACTTTCTCTATACTTTCGATCAATCCCTTACGAAACGGGTCCCAAATGGCACAACAATAATCCAAATGTGGACGCACAAGAGATTTGTACGCTATCTCCTTTGTTTGTTCATTACAATTTTTCAAGATTCTACCTATGAATCGCAGCCTAGAATTTGCTCTACCTACTAAAGAATTAATGTGTATGTCCCATTTCATGTTCCTTTGTATTGTTACTCCCAAATATTTCATAGAATCGACCATATCAATAACTGTATTGTTTAACTCGTATTTCTGAACAATCGGATTCTTTTTGTTAGTTATGCTCATTGTCTTGCACTTTTTACAGTTTAGAGTAAGTTGCCACTCAGCGCACCAAGCCAAAATAACATCCAGATCGCGCTGAATTTCTAAGCAATCGGCCAAAGTTCTTACTTCCCTATAAATAACCGCATCATCAGCAAACAATCTAAAAAGGCTTTTCACTTTGTCTCCGAGATCGTTTATAAAAATTAAGAAAAGAAGTGGTCCTATTACACTTCCTTGAGGTACACCCGATGTAACATCTAGATTAGAAGAACTTTCTCCTTCAACGACAACATACTGCGACCGACCAGTTAGAAAATCCTTTATCCATTCACAAAGCTGATCCGATATACCATACGCTCGAAGCTTCGCTAAAAGGCGGTTGTGTGGCACAGAGTCAAAGGCTTTCTGGAAATCTAAAAAAATTGCATCTACTTGTGAACCTGTATCGATAACTTTCATTACGTCGTGTGTAAATAGGGCCAGCTGTGTTTCACATGATCTTTTCTTCCGAAATCCATGTTGATTTGTTGTAAGCAAATTATTATAATCTAGAAAATTCATAATGTTCGAGCATATAATATGCTCCATAACTCTAATACAAACAGATGTTATAGATATGGGACGATAGTTCCCAGGATCACTTCGATCACCTTTTTTGAAAATCGGAGTTACTTGCGCGATTTTCCAGTCTGAAGGTACTTTTCGCTCTTCTAATGATTTACTGAATATATCAGACAGAAATGGCCCGATTTCTGCAGCATACTCTGAAAATACTCTTACTGGAATTCCATCCGGGCCCGGTGCTTTCCCCCACTTCAGGAGTTCTAATTGCT
Organism: Vandiemenella viatica; assembly: GCA_031002005.1. NCBI lineage: Eukaryota > Metazoa > Arthropoda > Insecta > Orthoptera > Morabidae > Vandiemenella > Vandiemenella viatica. Next base: position 282,851,502 of record JARYHS010013630.1, on the reverse strand, counting down.
TAACGATACCTGCAGTATCTATTCGTAATGATTCCATCACCGACTCGCCACGGCGTGGGAAAACGGGAATACTATCCTTATGTTCATTTGTAAATGAATTTTTGAATACAGTATTTAGTACGTTAGCTTTATCGCGGCTTTCATTAACCTCGGAACCTTCACGAATTAGTGCTGAAATATTGCTGTTGGTACAATTAACTTTTCGTACATACGACCAAAATTTCTTTGGGTTTTCTGTGAGACTCTTAGAGAGAGAGTTGGAGTGAAAATCGTTAAAGGCCTCGCGCATTACATTCTTAATATGTCCTCTTAAATCAGCTAAGGTTTCTAAATCGCTGCGACACCCCTTCCTTCTTGAGCGTGCGTGTATTTTCCTTTGTTTTTTGAGTAATCTTTTGACTTCGCATGTGTACCACGGTGGATCATCCTCTCCCTTTATTGTCCGCTTTGGTATATGTATTTCCATGCCTTCCCTGACTATATGTATAAAACGATGCCACATCTCTTCAACGGTGTCCTTTGTTGACTTGAAGTTATGGTATTTATTCCTCAGGTAGGTTCTAAAACACTCCTTTGAGGCCTTACTGAATTTGTATACAATCCGCCCTTTTTTCCTTTTTCGCTCGGTCATTAATTTGATAGTCGCAATTACCGCTTTGTGATCGCTTATTCCTGTGGTCGTTGAAATGTCGGTGAATAATTCTGGCCTGTTGGTAAACAGCAAGTCTAAAATGTTTTCGCTACCGTTATGACACCGCGTAGGTTCATTAACTAGCTGCTCGAGATGATTATCTGACAACAAATCGAGAATTACTTCAGAAGCTGCCTTATCCCTGCTACCTGTGATGTGAACGTAATTACGCCAGTCAATATAAGGCAGATTGAAGTCGCCTCCTAGAATCATAGCATGATCTTTAAAACGGCTAGCTATACTATTTACATTATTTCTTAACTCCTCGACGATAGCTATATCCGAATCAGGTGGACGGTAGAAGGCACCTATGATGAGTTTTGACCCAGCAACGTTGAGTTTAATCCATATGATTTCACAGTTCGTACCGACGTCTATTTCATTACATGGGAGAAATTTACTCACAGCTATAAATACCCCACCTCCATGAGAATGTAATCTGTCTTTACGAAAAACGTTCATGCTATCTTTAAAAGTTTCGACGGAACTTATTTCCGGTTTCAACCAACTTTCTGTAACGATAACGATATCCGCTTCTGTACTACAAATAACGCTTTCCAGTTCCGGTTGTTTGTTACAAACGCTTCTACAGTTAATTACGAGAACTTTTAACTGACGAGATTCTTTTACGTTGCTCCTACATTCCGGTGTTGACCGTAACTGAATTTCGTGTTTCGGGTCTTCCTCCCTCAGCCTAAAAAACCACCCAGTGTTTTCATACCCTTCTCATACCCTTCTGGAGGATCCAACCAACATTCAGGTTAAGTTTTTATACTGTCTATATATTTAATCTGTCCAATCTATTACTATTATATGAGAAACTCTTATAAATAGATAAAATTAATTTCTCACAAACTTCTCTAAGAATTTTGATGAAATCTTACATACTGAACAGAAATCGAAAGATGCCGAGTGAAGATCGGTCACCTAGGTACTCATAGATAATTGCGTATCAGGTGGTGCATGGAAATATATTAAAAAGTAATGTTTCTCGTGATACAGACCGAGTAATACTATTATTTACACACAATATTTCGGCGAGAGAAATCTCCCTCGCCATCTTCAGGTGTAGTCGTAAAACTTGAAGTCTGCGTAGAGCTCGTTGTGTAAAAACTGTCATGGCAACGACAGACGTTGTTATGTTGCAACGCTATGTGTTCTAAGTTTCGCGGGTGTCTAATGAAGTCTGGGATGCTGCTACGCAACGTACGTCTTTCGTTGCCATGACAGTTTTTAAACAACGCGCTCTAGGTAAACTTCAAGTCTTACGACTACACGTGAAGATGGCGACGGTGATTTATGTCGCCGAAATATTGTGTGTAATTAATAGTTTTACACTCTTTGTTTCGCGAGAAACATTCAGAAATAAGCAACGCCGAAAAAAACTGCGTCCATTTATAATCACAAAATTGCTTATTTTACGCAATAGTGAAGCGCTAAATAAAGGCCTGAAGTTTATTCTTCGAAGTAACTTCTCACAATACTGTCACTATATCCATTCGCTCATAAGCGTTTTGTTAAAAGCTCAGCGTGGTGTCAGAGGTAGGACAGCCACTTCGCTTCCATCTTACCTAAACTAAACTGGCAGAATTTAACGTGGAATCCGAAACACAGAAGCGTTCTAGGTAACGCTTGGGCCTGGCCTTTGGAAGAAGCGGATGTGCATTCCCGTCCGACCATCCTGTATTCGTTTTTCCATGGTTTCCCGGAGACATTCCATGCGAATGTTTCCTTTAAAAGGCGTTGGCCGGGTTCCCTCCAGTTCCTTGCTCCAAACGCTCTCCTGCCTCAAATGACCTCGACGTCGACGATGCGTAGTTCTATTTAAATATACATATATATATATATAGACATTTTCATTCTATCAGTCCGTGTTGCGGATTTGATGTTGATGTGGGTCTACGTTAACTGTCACTTACTTCAATGCTCGAATCATCGGCCGATAAGAATTAAAAGTTTTGTCAGTTTCATTAAGTCATTCCAAGTGAAACCGGACTATCTGAGAAACACAATTTCAAAAATTAATTTACGTATGTCCTTCCGACTGAATTCCCAATCAGATTACACACATAAAAGGAAACAGTTATTGTAATCGTCTGGCCAGTGTCATCTCGCTCACTATTGTAAAATTCCTAATACAGATTTTTTGAATAGGTAAAATTATTCTGATATTATCGTCTATTTTAGACAAAAACTCATGCACTCTGAATTAAATGTTCGTTGTTTTACAGTTCGTCAATTGTGACGGAAATTTATAAGTCTTTCAATGCTCCACGTATTTTTTAGTTGTTTATTTGACATAAAATAATTAAAATTGAAGATATTTGCGCCACTAGTAACTGTTTTCACAGTCTATTCAACAATTGCTGGAAAATACTTCAGAATGTCCCTGCCATTTCATAACCGTATTATCCGCAGCCACATCTTTGCACAAGGCACACGGTCTTTAGGAATTTGTGACGTTGCGTAGATTATAATCAAAATGCGTGATGCGTGGTTATCGTTAAAGCTCCAGTGGTTAGTGTTTGAGGAAGCTTACACCTACATGCAGGGAATACCTCTTCCTGTTCTTTAATGGAGAAACCTTGTTTCACCCTCTAACAGCAATTAACAGTAATTTATTACAGTCTTTATGAGAACACACAAAACCTTTGGAGGTCGCAAGGGTCGTTATTTTTTACGCGCGATGTCGTCTTCCTTAAAATTCAGCCACTTGCCGCCGTTGTTACGTTCTGTCACCATCAAGAGGCCACCTACCGCGCACACCTGGGGCTGGCTACACCAGCACTCTCTACTTTCCTCTCTCCTTCTTTCCGGTATCCCAAGAAGATACTAAGCTGTTGAGATGCATTTTTTCAACCGTCTCTCGAATTACGGTATGATGTAATCCTCCATCTCTTCCTATATTGATCAGTTCTCTTCTTTTAAACATACCAACTACAATTTGCATCCTCAATTATATGCTTCACATATTCTAATCTTTTTTTTCATCTATAATTTCCCCTCTACTATTCCTCCCAATAACATGTTAACCAATACAACATCTCTTAAAATGTGTCTCTACAAACTTCGTACCTTGTCCATTATTTATTTCGTATGCTATCTGTCCACTTTGAGCATCCTTCTAAAGAACAATATTTTAAACGCTTCAATTTTATTTTTCTCTGGTATTCCCATAGTGTTGTACTCCATATGGAAAATTTTAGAAACTTCTTTTTGAGTTTTAGACAAATGTTTGAAAGTAAATTTTATTTCCTAAAGAACAGAATTCTCTTAGTCCTTCTATTAAATACACCAACGCAGTTAGCGAGAAGTATCTGTGAATACATTAAACATTTAATTTGATTTGTTTTTGTTTTGCGTAATAGGAACTCGAGTAACAATAATTTTGCATGTATCCGTTACTCTTAATAAAATTCATTCTATCTTTTAATTTTTAAAATTTTATCCCTAAAAATTTCAGATGATCCCAAAGATACTAATGTTGCCACTAAACACAGCTGAAATGAAAACAATTTTTTTTGCATATTTACGTAGATGGAATTTAGTAATTAATGTGCTACGAAACCAATGAATTAAATAATGGACCCACCTTACGATGTAAGTAACATCTGTTTAATAATGAACCGAAAAGCAGAATCTTACTGTAAGCGACCATCACATTTCAATTTGCTTTTACCTCCTCCACAAACCATTGGAAAGAGACTTTTCAATTTAACAGATCTTAGTCCTTACAGTTTAAATGAGCATTTATGTTAATTCTAGGATTGTGGTTATAATTCCATTATCGGGCACGGTTGAGACTAGGTTCAGGCATAACGTTTTTCTGATCACGAATTTTATGGAGATTGATGCGTTTCAAAAATCAAAACCTAGACGTTACACACAAAAACTAAGCACAACAGCTCAAAAGTATATTGAACCAATCATGCTTCACTAAAACAGATCGTTCCCACAAATAGTACAGATTTAATCCAAAAGAAGAAACCTCTAGTGATTGAAAATCAATTAGCAAGTTTATCAACCGAAGACGGAAGTTCAACTGTGACTTATGGTTATAGCTAATTGTGAGCCACTGCCGTAGTTCACTACGGTTCATGCCCATACTTTCGAACAGTGAGGTATCAAATACCCAATGATAGACTTTTTAACCGGTTGCAGTGAGGTAAATGAATGCAGAAAAACAACTCAGTACAGACTCACTAAAAGTGCTTGTTGCTCATGGATTCTGAAAACCACTGGCGAATTCGAACTTAGTGAGAAGTTAGTTTACATGTTTTGATAAATAACTCTACCGAGGTTGACCTCGGTAGCATAGAGGGTGCCGGTTCGAGTCAGGCCGCGGGTATGGGTGTTTAAATGTTGTATCGGTGAGTGTCATGTCCGACCTGTGGTGTGACTAATTAGCTGGAAAAATTACTATCGGGCTGGCTGAATCACCTAGGTACCGAAAACCACTGGAAAAAAATCTGCCTCAATTATAACGGACTCCGATCGAGTCACGTGTTCTCTTATCAATTCGTTCTTTCCTGGTCGTTTGATGTTTCGATAAGAATAAGTGTAATTCAGTTAATGTTTACACCAAGTATAACGTCATATTAAAAAAAAAAAACTTAGCTTGTTGAGATTCATCAGAAGTCGAAAGCAAAAAAAAAAAAAAAAAAAAAAAGGATTTTTTTTTCTCCATTCACTGAGATCTAGGCATTTTATAAGTAGTCCTAATAATAAACGAAAAGGAACCCTGTGTGATAGGACAGAGTAATAACCCTGCTTCCATTCCAGTTCTCGACGAACTTTAGATCCAAATGACCCTGACGTATGTTTAGGATTTGTAGCGCATTTGGTAAATTGATATATTTAACCAAAAAATAACACGTGCAGCAAGTCTAATGTTTGAATGAGGGTGGACCTAAGAGATCCTAGCTGTTGCGGTTGTGGGAGTAAGGAAATGCAATGAGGTTAGAGCTCGGCAGCGCACGAGGTGAGGTGTCATTAACCTGGTTGGCGTGTCCCCTTATCAGCTGGCTTGCTGCCTCCTCTATCTGCTCGCTCGCAGCGTTCTTTGCACTCTAGATGGCCCCCAACACCTGTATTGCTGTATATCTGACTGATTGTAGTTGTGTATACGTCGGCGGCGCCGGCAAATAAACACCAGATAAAGTGGCAACATTTATATTTTGAAAGCCCTTTATTGCCTTGCAGCGCTCAACGGTGCAGATAAGTTTACACCGCGACGAAAATTCTTGACAACTAGGGAAGCAGATCGATTTTTTCAGGAATTTAAGTGGAAACTGTTCTAACTTTAAAACACATTTTTACAACTACACTCTAAAAATACCGTGCAAAATGTCGGCGAAGGGCAGTAATTTATATCACGACCCTGCGACTCGCGAAACTGTAATCCGTAATAGCACAAAAGAAATGAAATACTTAGAATCGTTTGCGATACGTAATGTACCTCCAGTTGCTGGAAGAAGCATTTATGTTCAGTTGAAGCAGGATATTTGAGACAACCTACTAATCAATAAGCTCGTGCAAAAACTGAAATTGAGGCTTCTCCTAAAATAAATTATTTGTAAGCGTAAAATACATCAACCAGTTCAGATAATTCGGTGTGGGAACTCGGATAACTGGTGGTGGCTGTTTACAGAATTTACTTGGTGTAATGCAATCAGAGACAATTAATACTAAACCAAACCTACACATGATCATTAAAATGCATCTTCTACAGCGTTTTACGATAACATTTGTTCTAAAGATTTTTTATGAATATTCAGAATTACCAGTTGCAAAAGCAGTTGCCTAAGTCGTTTATTACGTTCCATTCGGCTGACACATCTGCCATAGGCTGTAACTTCATCCATATAGGTTTTATCAGCTGCTGCAGAAAAACACATTATGTGCAGGATGTAAACAAGACGTTGTATTTGAGATGCAATAGCAGAAGTAAGTCTAAACAGTGCCAAAACATCATCCGCCATGCAGACCAGCAACACAAGTTTTAAATCAACTATTACAAGTATTTTTCCATACAGGACACAAACAAAAATTTCTAAACACAAAAGTTCCCATAAGTCATATACGAGTACAGTAAATGGATGATTCGGTAACATGTAAATCTTATGATCTTCTTAACACATGCATTGAGGAAATTAAGATAGATAGTATACGTTGTGGCGAAATGTACTTTTTTTTGTATAATATAATCAAGGAGATGGTTACGCTATTAATGACTATTAATACCGTAATTATTAATAGTCATTAATCACTCTTTGTGTTACATCATAAGGATATTCTTACCTGTGTAAAGATTTACAATAATATTTTAAACTTCCTCTTGCATTACTGAAAAGAATTAAAAATACTGTGATGGCGTTTTGTTGTTGATAAACAGCATATTAACTTAGATGGCACTATCAGCCAGTCAGTTTTTATTATCTTCAAGAGAAGTGATGGCATTATCGCAGTCGAGAAGTTGTGACAACGGATGTTATCTCGACATATTAACAGAGCTGTTTCTGTCTGCCTCCTTCAGCGGATGTTTGGAATAATCTTTCTTACATTTCGTTGCACTTAAAAACTTAATGTTTGCTTTGTTTTTAAAATATGTTTAACCAGTTAATGTACATGTGATGATGCTTCAGAAAAGACTTACATGCAGATATGTTTTATGTCTAAGAAGTGAAATAGTTACGGGTATAACTAGATGTTGTGGATGATTTTCATCAATTTCAGATAATAATTTTAAATACATGATAAACGATTACTGCCAGTGCGACAGAAGAAATTAAACTTCAATTGATTTTCCATCAATCATTTATAGTAAATTTAAAATTTACTAGCATGTCACGATTTAAAGGATAGGATAATATACTTTTCTTAAAAGATTACTAAGATTTATTATATAAGTGCATAACGTTCTTAATTCATGCTAACACACTTTCATTGTGTTGTAGATCTGTGGAAGAACCTGGACTTAAAAAGGAATTCGTCCACTCGGTAAGTCATAAACTCCAAACATTTTCCATCTTACGCAGCAGCAGCAGCGAAGTTCACTTTTTCTTCTATCTGGTCAACAAGTCGTTAATTACGTTACTAAAATTCCTAAAATACGCGTGCCAAATATAAGTGAACAGTAAATCCACAAGTAACTCCTAGAATCGTATTACTAAATGTAATGCAAATTCTTAACTTTATGTATGTTTTTGCTGTAATACCGAACTCATATACGTAATTTGTTGTTGGTAATTGAATACACAGAATGTAAGGATTAGAGATTTAAACATAGATCTTCATTACTTTTTTAAATTAATGAAACGAATATGTGAAACTAGACGACCCATGCGAAAAATTTGCGAATAAAATACGATGAATAGCGAGGTTGAATGTTTGCAATATAATGAAAAGTAGAACAGCACTTTTATAACAAATATTTATTTGTTTAGTGTAATAGGTACGCATCAAAATACTTACAACATATTACGAAACATTTAGGAAAATTTAAAACACACTATGTACGGCAAACTGTCACTGACCTTAACAGAATTCAACCAACCTGATTCGTCTGTGATACGTGTTGCTGTGCTAATAAAATGTTTATGTTGGAATTGTATAGCAAAACAAAAATGTTTCCGTAAAAAAAATATCCGAAAAGCTCTCGGTGATATCTGCTGCTGCAATCTAGGGACTTGGCTCTGAACTGTCTCATACACGTCACCTCTTTTAGCATCAAATTCCTAAAAATTCTTTCTTGATTTATGATTTTACCTAATTGTAGACCTTAATCTATAAAACGATATGTCATTTATCGATTTACGTTAGGTATCAAAGGAGATAAATGGCTCGTAATAAAAAAAAACGCGTTGTAGAAATAATTTTGATATATTTACCCTTCAAGGGTCGTATTCACAAAAATTCCTTTTATAAAATGTGGTGTAACCAAAGCGGACACCTTCGTCTTTAAAATTATACCTCATTTTTCGATTTCGGTTTGGTATCAAGCGAGGTAAAAAAAAAAATTAGAAATGATGTTATTTTTGCCCCTTAAGGGTTGAATTTGGAGAAAGTTCTTTCGCAAAATATGATGTCACCAAAGCGGATACTTTAATCTTTAAAATGATACTTCATTTATCGATTTCGGTTAGGTATCAAGGGAGATAAATGGCTCGTGACAGAAATTGCGTTGTAGAAATATTAATAATTTTGCTCTTTAAGGCTCTAATTTTGAAAAATTCCTGTCTTAAAATTTGGTGTAACGAAACAGACGACCTTACGAAGACCTCAGTCTTTAACTTGTTTATAATTTTTTAACTATCAAGGGAGTTAATTGACACAAAAAACGAATTTTAGAAATATTGATATTTTTGCCCTTTAAGGGAACAATTAAGAAAAACTCCATTCTTAAAATACGATGTGACCACAGCGGAGACCTTAATCTTTAGAATGATACCTCATTTATCTATTTCGGTTATATATCAAGGGAGAAAAATGGCTTTTGACACAAAAATGCTTTGAACTACCACTGATACTTTTCCCTTTAAGGGTTGAATCCGGATAAAATTTCTTTCCACATACATGATGTCACCAAAGCGAAGACATCCTACTTCATTTAACGATTAGATACCCAGGGAGATCAATGGCTCGAGACGCGAAAAAAGTATTTTAGAAATTGAGATTTTTGCCCTTGAAGAGTCGAATTACGAAAAGTTCCTTTCTTTAAATAGAATGTGACCACGGCGGGGACCTTAATCTTTAATGTGATACCTCATTTATCTATAGCTGTTAGATAACAAGGGAGAAAAATGGCTCGTGACACAAAAACGCGTTGTAAAAATATTAATACTTTTGCCCTTTAAGGGTCGAATTGCAAAAAATTCCTTTTTTAAAATATGATTAGACCAAAGCGGGGACCTTAATTTCTAAAATAATACCTCATTTCTTGATGTTGATTAGATATCAAGGGATATAAATAGCTTGTCACAAAAAAATACAATATTAAAGTAATGGCAATTTTGCTCTTTAAGGGTCGAATTACGAATAATTCCTTTTTTTGAATATAATATGACCACGGCGGAGACCTTAACTTTAAAATATACCTCATTTATCTGTATTGGTTAGATATGAAGGGAGATAAATGGCTCGTGACACAAAAACGCGTTGCAGAAATATTAATACTTTTGCCCTTTAAGGGTCGAATTCAGAAAAATTCCTGTCTTAATATTTGATGTCACGAAAGCGGAGGTCTTAATCTTGAAAATGATACTTCACTATAGGTATCCATGGAGATAAATGACTCGTTACAAAAAAAAAGCAGCATTTTAGAAATATTTAAACTTTTGCCCTTTAAGGGTCGAAGTCCGAAAAATTCCTTTCTTAAAATATGATGTGATTAAAGTGCAGACCATAAACTTTAAGATGACACCTCATTCATTGATTTCGGTTAGATATGAAGGGAGATAATGGCTTGTGACGAAAAACACCTTATAATGATTTTCACAGAAGAATACCGAATATTGTCAATGTAATTATCTTACATACTGAAGAGCCAAGGAAACTGGTACACCTACCTAATATCGTGTAGGGCCCCCGCGAACACACAGAAATGCCGCAACACGACGTGGCATGGAATCGACTAATGTTTGAAGTGGTACTGGAAGGAATTGACACCATACATCCTGCAGTACTGTCCATAAATCAGTAAGAGTACGAGGGGGTAGAGATTTCTTCTGAACGGCACGTGCAAGGTATCCCAGATATGCTCAACAATGTTCATGTATATGGAGTTTGGTGGCCTGCGGAGGTGTTTAAACTAAGAAGAGTGTTCCTGGAGGCACTGTAGCAATTTTGGACATGTGGGGTGTCGCGTTGTTCTGCTGGAATTGCCCAAGTCAGCCGGAATGCACAATGGACATGAATGGATGCAGGTGATCAGCCAGGATGCGTACGTGTCAGAGACGTATCAGGGGTCCCATGTCACTCCAACTGCTCACGCCCCACACCATTAAAGAGCCTCCACTAGTTTGAAGAGTCCCCTGCTGACATGCAGGGCCCATGAATTCATGAGGGTGTCTCCATACACGTACATGTCCGCCCGCTCGATACAATTGGCAACGAGACTCGTCAGACCAGGCAATATGTTTCCAATCATTAGCAGTCCAATGTCGGTGTTGGCGGGCCCAGGCGATGCGTAAAGTTTTGTGCCGTGCACTCAGCAAGGGTACACGAGTGGGCCTTCGGCTCCCAAAGGCCATATCGATGATGTTTCGTTGAATGGTTCGCAGGTTGACACTTGTTGATAGCGCACCATTGAAATCCGCAGCAATTTGCCGAAGGGTTTCACTTCTGTCACGGTGAACGATTCTCTTCAGTCGTTGTTGGTCAAGTTCTTGCAGGATCTTTTTTCCGGACGCGGCGATGTCAGAGATTTGATGTTTTACCAGATTCCCAATATTCACGGTGCACTCGTTAAATGGTCGTACGGGAAAATCCCCACCTCATCCCTACCTCGGAGATGCTGTGTCCCATCTCTCGTGCGCCGACTGTAGCACCACATTTAAACTCATATAAATCGTGATAACCTGTCATTGTAGCAGCAGTAACCAATGTAACGCTTGCGCCAGACACCAGTTGTCTTATATATGTGTTGCCGACCGCATCGTCGTACTCTGAGTCTTTACATATCTCTGTGTTGGCATACGCATGCGTAAGCCAGTTTCTTTGGCTCTTCATTGTATAAAAATGAATGGTTGTTTGTTTGTATGTTCGTCTTCTATGCGTTCCTATACCATTTATCTGATTACGGTGAAACTTTGGTGAGTTATTGTGTGCAAGAGTGCTACAGTTTATGACAAAAAAAAAAAAAAAAAAAAAAAAAAAAAAAAAAAAAAAAAAAAAAAACGAAAAAAAACGAAAAAATCGTCCCCTCTCCCTCTTTAACACCCTTAAATTTATACGAACCCACATTTTTTATCCAATTTCGATGGAACTTTGCACACGTATACTTTAAAATAAACAGAGAAATACTGTCAACATTTGATTTTCAGAAACCCAACCCCTTTCCCCATTTCTACCTCCATAATATTTGCCAATGTTTTTTATTCATACCAACAATTTTATCCGATATCGACGAAATTATCACACGTATACTTTAAAACAAACAGAAAGATACTGTATATATTTGATTTTCGAAAGCCCAACCCCTCTCCATCCCCTTAACTTCTGTTAATATTCTTTACACATACCCACAGTTTTTATCCACTATCGAAGGAATTTTGCATATGTATACTTTAAAACCAAAGGAGAATTACGGTCTAAATTTGATTTTCCAGAAACCCAACCCCTCTTACTCTTTCCACCCCATTTATTTTTGTTAATGTTTTTATACAAAGCTACAGTTTCCATCCGATTTTGAAGCAACTTTTCACACGAATAATTTAAAGCGAACAGAAAAGTCCTGTTTACATTTGGTTTACATAAACCCACCCACTTTCACCCATCACTCTTCTTAAAATGCTTTTAGTTATTTGATACGTGTTGATGTGTCTGTTTTCGATATGCGTACCTACTTAAGAACTAAAAATAGGCATTGCAACGCATGGCGGGCAATGTTAGTTGCGATATAAATAACAATAGGTTGTCGTAACTTCTACCAGCTTACTATTATGAGATTTTTAAATGTCATTCCTGATTTTAATAAAAATTTTACTATTTTATTTGTAACATGTGTTTCGTTCAGCAAAGTCAGTAAAGAAAACTTCTAAATCTAAATAGAAAGGACATTAAAATACAAACAGAGAAATCCAAGTACAATCCCTCAGAGATCCTTCAATTTAACTACTAGAAATGCTACTGCTTTTAAATTTGTTCATCAATACTATAATATGATCACAAATATCAGTTTTTTAGAAATGTTAAAAATTATTAAAATTACTATAACATTCGAATAGAGTAACAAACAGGAAATAATTTATTACAACAAATGACTAAAGATTACATTATGTGTTTATTACAATACAGTATCAACGTTTGAAGAGTTGCAGAGTGGGAAATAAAACGCTTTTACATGTAAAGGTTTCCTCTTTCAGTAATCTTCTTCTCCACCACCTTTCCACAGCATTACGCGTCGGATGCGGTGATGAGCTACCTCCACATTTCCCAGTCTACAGCGGCCTCTTCTTTCAGCCATAAGCTCACAAGGTCTTTCTTAACTAGATCCTTCCACATTAGGGAGCGTGCACAAACTACGTGGCTCGGTCTTGGGGAGGGGGGGGAGGCTACGCTGGGCTACGGGGGGGGGGGGGGGGGAAATACCGAGCCAGGCCACGTAGCTTTCCTTTCATAACATTTTTCACAGTTAAAATGAGGAACAGAACTCACAACAGCATGTGACTATTTATTTGCCTTAGTTAATTATCTCCTAATGTAATTTACAATCGTCTGATAAGAGAAAACAGTACAAAATATCTTCTGGAATCAAAAGGGGAAAAAGCTACGTGCTACTTGGGGGAGGGGGGAAGGGGATAGAGGCAAAAGCCACGTAGGGCTACGTGGGAGGGGGGTTCACAGGAGGCCAAAATGGAGCTACGTGGTTTATGCACGCTTCCTTATCCTTGGCCTTCCTCTGGATCTCTTTCCTCCAACAGGCATCCCCCACGCTTTCTTGATTGGCTTTTGCTCACCTCTTCTCATGACAAGTTTCTGTTTCAGTAATGCAGAATAATAATTCACTGTCTTCTGTCGACTACCCCCATCCAGTTATGTTGACAAAGTTACAGTGTGAAACAGTAAGCATTTAATTATAGAAGATATTAAGCACTTCACTGTACATATTTATCCTGATGCCCATATGAATAACTAATGAAACTAATAAACAAGGGTGCAGTGAATATACATGTAATGTTTGTTTTTTCCAAAGCAAGACAACAATCATCGGTAAGTTTTTATTTATAATTATACCTTAATTAACCTTCTCTTTCAAGTAATTAAATATGTGTTTCTTTTCAAGGAAAACACACATGAGAACAAATCTCGATTGATGCCCTAAGCCAGGTTCGAATAGCCGACCCCGGAAACGAGTGACTATAACGCTAACCAGTACACTGTCGAAGCCGGTTGTATGGAAATGGAATAAACGGCGAAAGCAGATAGGACTTAGTAAACCGGTATGATGAATCGATTCAAAAGACGTCAGTTGGTAGTTGGGTTTCTTTGTTGACCGGTGTGGAGGCGTCTGACCTTTACGAACGGTACTCAACCGTAGTAAAAATTATAGGTTATGGTCAGATCCTTTCACACATCGTGTACAATACCAAATAATACGTCGTTCACAGTTCACAAGCATCCTGAGGTCAGTTCAGCTCTTTCATATGCGCTCTGGAGTAGGAAAAAATGACTTTTTTTTCATTTGATGGAAGCTTCTAAGATGCAGTCCTTTTATAAGCCATCCAAAGCCAAACAAGCTTTGTCAGTCCTGGTGCATAACCGTAATAATTCAATGGACAAGCTTACATTCCATGTTCCGATTCTGACAGTAAACGTATTTTTCTTTGATGTTTCAGGATGAAAATCGTAATCAGGACAGATTCGTGATTTGTACGTGAAACTGTTGTATCTGACAATTCCACGGTGTCAACGCTGTAACGCACACGGCCACACTATGATTATAGCAATTCGAGTAAATGGTCAATGGTAATGGAGGAGATCACAAGAATTTATTCCAAGAATGACTCTTTCGTCGACGATAGTGAAGGGTTTTGGTGAGAGCTGTCTAAAGTTGATTATACACACCACCGTGAGGCTTAGACCCATTGTGCTTGTGATGAACATTTAGAGTTAATGTAAAGTTGCATGAATACTTCGGTCATGTGCGAAGGTCGAATATGACTATCGGTTACAGTGCAACTTGGAGGATGTCAGTTGAGTTATTGAGCGGCAGTCGGCGTCTATATTCGCTGACAGCCATTGAAGCGATTGTCTGGTGGCTGTCAAACAAATTTCTTATTGGCAGGAATGGTATCAGTTCTCCATCGTAGACGGACCCTTATAACCATATCCGTCAGTCAAGAGTGGGGTTTCCGCAACACGAAGTTCAGTGTTTTAATCAGTTGTCGACTGCATGTATATATTAATCTACAAAGCTGTTTGGAATCACCGTCCTGTGCTGCCAAAGTGTCGAAAGACCAATGTCATTGATATAAGAAGTGTTGCTGGAGACACCTGCTTGAGGACTAGACCTCCCGTGGCGGTTACCTCGGAGAGCTTATACAAGCGGATACACCTACCTGTCGCTCTGACACGTTGCCAACAGTTGTCGACAGAGTGCGTGGGTACTGCTTATTTCCCTTGCACTCTGACACGTACGCACGGTACGCGAAGGTTAATAGTCACATCTGTAATGTTACAACACTGAGAGAAACGGCTAAAAATATTTATTCAAAACAAAGATTCTTATTTTTTTTAAAAGTCTGGTCACTTAATAATGTCTAATATGTTCCTTAGATGTGTTTCCCTGTTATGTCATTTGGTGTCTGGCTGAAAAAAGACAGGTATAGCAAAGTTTAATTTTTGTATTTTGATATTGTTATAGTAATTGTCCGCATTAGCTTTAAACCTGCAAGATTTCCGAAGAAATGTAATTATTATTATTATTTCAAGTGGACTTAAAATTCGAGACATAGAGAATCAGACTGACTGCATCCCGCTTACGAGAAAAGCTGAACATAAAGTCCGTAGCAAGGAGCATACCAGGAGTAGTCCACATTCCAAAGCTAGCGTTATCGCCGTGGAAGGTTACGTCAGGAGCTTGTAGAAATTCCAACAATGCGAGAATTTGTTCCCAGGCCGTTTGCCATTTCCTTAAGAGTAAGCGTGTGTAGGGTAAAGCGATTACGCAAACGACAATCCAGATTTCATTACTCTTCTCGATAAATGCACGAGGCATTGCTGCAATACATTTCCACTTCATTCAAGTGGCGCCATGTTTTCGAAGTGGCCTTAGGAACATAACCTGTCGCAAAAAATCTGGAAAGAAATTACACTATTATAACATTACGGATAATTTAAGCAATTTTAATGCAGAAACGTAGTGTCATCGTATGCAAATATCCTGTAGGCCTCGCTGCAGTTTCAATTATGGTCAAAAAGTTAAACGTAGATTTGCAGTGTGTCGATTTTGTTTAACAATATTCCGGTTATTAATATTGTAAACATGAAATAATAGTATGTACTTTGGTGAGGTAAAATTTCGACATTTCAACGCGATTTTTTTTATGTCCCCAGAATACCTTCTGTTTGCGTATTTGAATTAGGTTGAACGAAAATTAGACTGAGGTGTATAGATTTTTGATCGCAATCGCATTTGGCATTTAACTTGACGTTTTCATTTTTTTTATTTTCTGAAGGTTTTTATTAAGGAAATTAAAAAAAAGTGTTGTACCTCTTCTACAGTTTAAATTTTACAGGGTGAATTGTTATGCGATTTAGTACGGTGTTCTTGAATTTTATAAACTGAAAACAAAAATGAGATGTAATGCAGACATTTTTTCATGGACCTTGACAAACCCATAATTAACTTTTCGCATATTAAAGCTCGAAGACGAAATAAACACTTCTTATGTCGTTTAACGGTTGATGGCTGAATCACTGGCATGTACTTCCTTATTTTTTCCAATATATTTCTCAGACACATTACGAAGATTGCGTGTAACTTCTGTAGATGTTCCTTGAAGTCGACTGCAATTACAAGTTTCCTTGTGACAAAATTCAGCCCAAATAAGTTATCTGCGAACATAGTTGTGTGCAAAACAGTTAGCTTTCCTAACATATTTGGACTTCAAATAGACCTGTGACTATCACGCTGAGAAATACGGGTAGATATTACTTACTACAAAGTTACCTGACACGGGAGCCATCGCTTTCCGATTTACAGGTCTCTGCATTGGCCCACCAGTTCCTGCCTAAGATATCTTCCCAAGAGGCGCTCTTCTTCAAAACTGGGACGTAATGCATCCAATGTCTTTTGCACCACGTGTGGGCGATGGACAGAAATGAAAAAATACCTTATCGTAGGTGTCACCAGGGAAAGCATCAATCCGTAAATTTTGTTCTTTTGATTCCTATTGTTATTGCTCTGGCCATTTAAGCACAAGTAAATAACAGTGGTCATGAGCCTCCGAGCATAAGTATATTGAATTAAAAAGATTGCAAAAAGACCAAAGCAAAAAAAAAAATTATCTGGCTGACAAAAACTTTGAATCAACTTGTATGAACATATTAAAATGAATTGATGTCAACCAGAAATACAAAGAAGTACGAGTACGAGTATGTAACTTGATTTTCTGTTAGAAAAATGCGGTCAAATGCGTTAAAATGAAAACAAAGTAGTCCAGCTGTTGAACAGTAATCCAGCGATAAAAAAATTATCAACGTCCATACATTATTTTGGGAGGATAAACAAAACGTTCACTGGTAAACGTTTAAAATATTACACAAATAATAGTTTGATCTTGGTTCGACTTTTAAGATGGATCAGGAAGGACAAGTGTTCGAAATGCGACATACGGGAAGGACAAGTGTTCGAAATGCGACATACGGAAAGTACGTCTTTGGTATCACACACCAGTTGGTCTTGTCATTTCAAAGAATATTTTCATCGGAGAGAAGACAGTGCTATATGGAAGGAAACGTAAGAAGAAACTCACGACGTTTCATTGACTGGAAGCTTCTCCTCCACTCTTTCACTGTTGGCTTGACTGAGTTCGACTTTGGCCGTTTCCTTCGCCATTGATCACGGACCCTCTTCATATGCAGCGAGGCAAGATCCAGTTTCGAAACCAAGTGGTCTACTTGAAGCTTATTTGGAGATTAGCTTGATTACTAGTGGAGTATTACCTCCTACCTCCGGATTCCATAAGGCAGGATGGTCTTAATTTCTCGACGCCTGGATTGAAGTTAGAAATAACAGGAAATCTAGCGTATAAAGTGTGATGCGGTTGAGCGATTTTGGTCGCTATTCAGCTCGAAGCGAGGCATATTCGTCATCTCGAGCAGTCTGTAAACGGGCAAAATTTGGAACATTTGATTTTAGAAAATTTGGTGAGCATAATTCCATACCACCAAATTAAAGTTTCTCCCGAATTGCTATAAACTTATTTATTACATACAACGTAACAGTATCGTCACAGAACTTTTTTCACCACGCTTATAGATACGGAGCGTTCTCCCAATTGTTCCGTGCCCCAACGGCGAGAACTTTCACATGTGGCAGCCGGCTCAGTCCCTAATCATGCATTAGACCCACAAAGCCGCGAATAATGCTGCGAAACATTAAAAAATGTCGATCTTTAGTGTCAATTTTTACCCCGGTAGAAGTCTTCTCAATGGATGAAACAAACGTGCCTGGTTTTCGAGTTCGATAACCGGAACCCAGTGCATAGTGGTCACTTTGCAACCTGTTGAAGTTAAGCTGCATTTCTCAGTCGATCCCTCTCAAATTATTTCAAAAGCTGAGTATTGAAAAATTGTCAAGAAATGAGGAACACCTGATGCTACTTTTTACCGTAGATCGGGTAATGTTAGCAGCTACGACGAACACGGTTACATTTACGAGTAAAATAGAACTGTGAGTACTTTAATTTTTTATACAAAAGATTCGAAAATTTACCGCCTCATAAAGGAAAGTCCTGGTATAAACGACTGTTGGAATAGCGAAAGTCGTCCAATATTAGCACAGTAATTGTTGAATACTCCCAGATGCATTTGTAACTGCGAAAAGTGTTGGCCGTAGATAAACGCAATCTATTGCAGCGTTTGTCAAGAACAGACTATCCCAAGGAAACAAAATGTCCCGAACACCTGGTACGAAGTCTTTACTCCATCCAGCAAGTGAACGGAAAAGTGCGATGATTACTTAGTGACGTCCAGTCTATGACAGTCTTTAGTGTTTCGTTTTTTACTATTTGCATAATTTTCCTTTGGACGCTACACTAAAGCTAATATTCAGAGACTGCCGTCATACATACGCTTATTTGTTACCAAAATGCAGTCCCCGCTGCATGGTCTTTGACGTCGCAATTTGCTGGTGAAGTTGTCTCGGTGAAATGTTAATGCTTGGTACAATGATGTCTGCCAGTAGTGATCCAACCCTCACGTCGGCCTCAGTCATCGTGCCCCGTGTCCCATCCTGATATCTTGAGGATCGATTTCCATTCTTTTGTGCCAGATCAAAATTTCTTCTTATCCTCCTTAACTGTTGTGCCAACTTTTGCTGATGTAATATAGAAATGGTGAGAAGCTCCGAAAGGAAGGCTTCTCCTGGAATCATTGCAGAGTGTTAGCTAAAGACACAGTAACAGTCATCATTGCGCCATAGGTTGCATGTTGGTCTTGATGTTGCTGAAACAGGCGGCGGGATTAATAACTATTTTATAAAGTGGAAATGCAGCAAGGAAAAAAAAATCCCGACTCAGCACTTAAACTCCCAGGAACAAACAACAAAGTTGACAGGAGGTAGAAATTGCGCGCAGGCTACTCAGCGTAAGATTACCCTACAGATATTACGGCTTGCCATACATAGTCAGGGGTATGAAAATTCAGTCGCACCGATGATCAAGTGGTGTTGTAGGCTACCGCCCAATACAACCCACATTTCCGCCACGTGTACACATGCCGCAAGCAACGAAAACTACAGTAACTCTTCCACGAGCAGAATCAAGCTGCAG
Source organism: Vandiemenella viatica (assembly GCA_031002005.1). Lineage (NCBI taxonomy): Eukaryota > Metazoa > Arthropoda > Insecta > Orthoptera > Morabidae > Vandiemenella > Vandiemenella viatica. Next base: position 282,832,095 of record JARYHS010013630.1, on the reverse strand, counting down.
CTCTTCACCCTACTCTTTACTTAGACTGCCATCCGTAAAGGATTTTGCTACTCACTAGTTTCTCAGTTTGTTGTTATTAAGTTTTTTCATAAAACCAACTTTTCATACAAAATCCATCATTCAACATAGATCTTGATCCAGCCATGAATAAGACCTTCACCTCTCAAAACATTGCTTTTTATGATACAATATGATCTTTTGGTGATTCGAATTCCAGCAACGACAGAGGCGAAATTACGAAGCATCTAGAACCTCTGTTATACATTGTTAATACTACATGACTTAAATATTACCAATCTTTGTTTTTTTTATTACCTTTATATATTTTATAGAAAATCTAGGATATTTTTAATAAAGAAACATGTGCCACAAATCGGACATAGGTCAAGCTTCAATATAATGTTGCGATGATCTGCGTACTGAAAGGGCGCTATTTATTTTCCTGATTGCTGCAGGTTAATTAAAGAAAAAGTGCTTAGATTAAAGATTGTATAAGATTCATACAAATTTAATAAAATGTAATCCAGTCGCAATTTCATAAATCAACACCGAGCGAGGTGGGTGAATGGTAACGCTCTGGCCCCGCATTCGAGAGGATGTGGGTTCGAAACCTCATCTGACCATCCAGATTTGTGTTTTCCATGGCTTTCCCCAGATCACCCCAGACGAATGCAGAAATGGTTCCTCTAAAAGGCCAAATCCGAATTCCTCCCAGTTCCTTTCCCGCCTCTAATGACCTCGACGTCGACGAAACGTAAAGCCAGAAACAAATATAAAAGAGAGAAGAAGCATGAACCAATACCTTTGTCAGAAATAATATACGTATCGTACCGGACTCTGTAAATCGTAATCCTGCACAATCTACACCATGTAACGTGGACAAAGTAAAGAATAAATGTTTGTCGAGAATGCAAAGTGGTGCGTTATACCGGGTAACAATTTGGCGACAGTTACATTAGACGTGCTGCTATGATAAGGGAAATCACTGAGTCAGTGTATCTGGGCCACATCATACAATCGCTGTTCACGGTATATTCGTGTTCGACCCCAGGAATCACGAAGACTACTAACTGTTAACTTATCAGCGCATAAGTGCGGTATCTTTATTATCTAACAAAACATTCTATCAAAATTAAATTTTGATTAGGAAGGTCATCGCACCCTACTGCAATTTGTGTTATCTGCTTCCTTTATGTCATTTTTTATGGGCGCTTAAACCGATTACGTTGGCTAACTCAAGTTAACTGATTTCATTTAACTTCAAGTAAACACTGATATGAAACTACGCTCTGTGGACGAACTGATCACACTTTCCTAAATACCCATTGGAAGAAAAACTCGGAAACAAAATCCACTTCGATTTCTTATACCAGTGATTCTATAAAATTTTGGTAACTCTATTTCCGCATCATTTTACACAAATTGATTTTTTATTGATAAGATATGCCAAGTAATAGATCAAAGTGTACTTTTTTTATTACGCTCACTTTCTTTGAAGTAATAAATTCATTTTACTTCTAAAATCTTTGCTAATGTCTCCCATATGTCAGTCCCTAGCCGCGTCCGCGCGCCAAAATTTTGTATTTGAGCATGCATACAGGTATATCGGAAAACACTTAATTCATATACTTTTATTTTCTTTACAACTATTTAAAATTAGAGTGTATACCTAATAACATCAATTTAATATGGGTTTAAAAGAAAAATCATTTCTTTTTCTTAAGTCAAACTAGTGTCCGCAATTCCGACCATCAGGCCCTAGCCGCTTAAATATTTTTAAAATTAAGCGGCTTAGTCAGAGAGTTTATTTTAAAGTAACGTCAAGAAGTTGTCCGCAAAAGCCACTCACTTTGCGTTGGCCATTTTATTTTCCAGTGCAGCCACGTCGGATGTTGTCCAATCACATGTTTTCCAGTCACTGGGAAATAATACGAGATTATTTTAAATTAATTACTAGGTTTATTGTGCTTTTTCGGCCCTGTTAGGTAGATAATATTAGCTATTTTGGTATTTATTGTTGAACATGTGTTTTCCTTATTTTTTCTCCAAATAGTCAGTCCCTTAACCGTCAAGGGGACTATGGACAGTCAGTGGTCAGGCACAGACGCTCACTTCCACTATAAACAGACAATATTTTTATAATAATGTGATATTTACGTTTTTATATCAACGTGTCGCCAAAATTGTCCAAAGAGGAAGAAATCATAAAGAAATCTGCTGCTGCAAAAGGACATTTAGAGAAAATTAAAGAAAGTGATCCAGTTTTATTGACTAATTAGAAATAGTAAGAAATACTGAAGTATTTAAGAAATAAGAAGAAAGGACCGCGAAAATGTGTTGGAGATATGACCCTTCATGAACAAAGAACAATTCGAAAAAATTGAAAAAACATTCATCCCATTATAGAAAGAACCAAACAGCTAAGAAAGTAGGTAATAATTAGATTGCGTAAAAGACGCCGCCACCTTCATGTGATAAAGAATTTCTTGAGGAAAATAGAGCTCCAGGACTGTTAAATAATAATGTAAACAACCAAAATGTGAATGCTGATCGCAGAAGAATTGAAGCTAAAAAAAAAAGTCTTCATCAACGGAAGTTAAGAAATATAATATTGAAGAAAAAAATTTGTAATTGCAGAGTTAAAAAGAAGGATTAACAACCATCTGAAAAAATATAATAAACTAAAAGAAAGCGTCAATAAGGCAAAGAAAACACTCACATTTAATTGACTTATTTCAGACAATACTGACCATAAATTACTGATCATACTAAGAAAACAAATTACTGATCATACTAAGAAAACAAATACATCACACAATATTTTTCTTGATAAATATTTGATTGTTTAATGATGTGCTACAAATCAAATTGATACTTTATGTACCCATCTTATTTTGTTACAATGCAAATATTTTTAATTAGTCTCTAACCATACCTGTCAGTCTCTGGATGCCTAAATTCACAAAATCCTAATCTCTTCATAAAATGCTACATAAAGTGACTGGCCCCTTTGAGTATGACATCATAAATTAATTACCCATTATATACAATAATCGGGAATCCAAACACACATAAAATATAGTTTAGTCAATTTAGTCAAATACCTAATTATATGGATTCACCCATACATAAGTACTAAAAATGTTTTTTAAACTTCACTGTAACTCGGCTTGGAGAACTCGACCATAAATTGTTACTCATAACGTTCATAATATCACCGTTTAGTACTTTATACTGGCTTATAATAATAAGAATTTATATGATATTGTAATGAAACATTGTAGTAAAATTTCTTGGTGCCTAAGAACAGTATTTAACAAACCCAAACCCACTGACTGTGGTTTCCCTCAGAATAGATAAGATAGGCTGTTGCGAAAATCGTAGCTCAGTAGAGAATTACAACTGTTTAAGTTTCTGTGTAAATTTTGTTCCCGTGTCTACTTAGAATTCAAGAGGATTTCTTTTCTTCTTACACACTGGCGATGATGGTTTCTTGATTTGGTACCTTAATATTGTGATAGATCAGCTTAATCCTAGTGTGGAAGGGAACTTTAATTTGAGGATACAAGATACTGGTGATATAGACAAAGTAGTAAAGATCAGTAGATAATATTTGAGAAGTACACTCCCTCTTTCGAAATTCCGAATTAAGAGGCAGGTAGTGACCATGAGTTAGCGGTAGCGCTAGGGACTGGCATTCGTGAGGACGCGAGTTCGAATCCTCGTCCTGTCATCCAGATTTCGGTTTCCATGTATTCGCGAAATCTGGAAAACAGAATTCCTTACCGTTACGTGTCCCCAACCAACTACTGTTATGATACCCTCGAAGTCGCCGAGCAACAAAGCCTAAGCAAAACAAAAATGCCCTTTGGCTTTACATATAGAAAGAAAGGATACTGGATTCCTATTTGTATTTGAGCTAAAGTTACTAGTTGCTAAATATTGCTTGACCATTCACCACTTTGCAAAAATGTATTTTATTCGACATGAGTATCTGGCTTGGTTGAAAATGAAAATTTCCTCTACAAAACATTTTTTTAAAGGAAACTGTATGATATGTAGGTACTTAGTGTGCAATTGATATGTTCAGCTGCAGGCTGACTGATTAAAATTGTGGCTCTTTTTTTACACGCCACCAGCATGTTCTACTTCTCCGTCCTCCATATCCTTTTATACAAACTCCTTCGGGACATAAGGATCAAACAAAATATTATCATTTCTTTGAAGTTCGCGTATATTCAATTGATTTCGAAGCCAGCTTTGAGAAAATTATATGTGTAACAACACATTTCTGAATTAGTGAAGCATGTATATAGGTATATTGTATCCGGTTGTGGGGCCGCCGGTATAGTACAGCAACGGCATCGTCATAGGTAGATCTCGTGAACATCATATCATGTAGAATATTTTATCTTGTTTATATTCGTGAAAGTATGAAGAACCCAAGTTTCTGACCTCTGACACCATTTGCAAAATTTTCTGTAGGCAAAAAACCTAGAAATGTTAGTAATATATAGTACATTTATATAACTAGGCTGTCTATTGATTACAATAATAAATACATTATATTACATTACATTATATTATTCTTTTTCTTTTACTACCCCAACGTATTAATAGGGTTTGGAACACTTTCATAAAAGCCTAACACACCAATCACAATTCACGCGGACCTACATTGCATTTGTCCAGTACGATACGGATGGTCAGTGTTTTCACGAATTTCTCATACATTGCTTAAAGCGCGCTCTCGTTTCATTTATTCATAATCCAACAAACTATACAATTTCCTTTACCTAGAAATACGTTATTTCTATTCATGTCATTGTTGAACCCTACACCAAAATATTTAGCTTAGTTATGTCTTTTTTTTTTTTGGTAGTATGATGCAATCATCCATCTCTTTCTATCTTGAGTACACCTCTTCATCGAAGTATATTTCTTGCAACAAATCTCCTCAATTATCTATTTCATTTATTCAAAACAGTGTCTTTCTCTACAATTTTTTCCTTCAAATGTTCCTTCCCTAACAAATTAACCAGTTCTTTATGTTTTAAAATATGATTCCCCATCGCGTCTCGTCTCGTCTTTTTTTAAATAATGCTAAACCGTCTTTTACAAATCAGGTCCATTTCGTACTTTTTCTGTTGACTTAATTTCAGCATTCTTCTATAGTACAATAGCTCAAATGCTACAATTTTCCTTCATTCTGGTATCCCTAAATTTCATTCTTCACTGTTATAAAGCACTGTACTCCATGCATACGCTTTTATAAAGTTTTTTTGTAGTCCTACATCAAAATTTGAAACTAAAAGATTACCTTTTTCAAAGCAATTACTTTTCGCCAGTGCTATTCTGGTTTTAAAATCATTCCTGCTTCCAGTTGTAATTTTACTTCCCGACCAACAGAAATCACTTCTCCTATTAAATTTAACGCTATTTTTTTTATATTTAATCTATTATGATTTTCTGCTATATATTAATGATATTCATCTTGCTTTCGTTCATATATAAACCAAATTCTTCCCTTATTAAATTGTTCAGGGCATTCAGTAATTTCTCAATATCCTCACTCTGTTCTGCTAACAGGACAATGTCATCAGCAAATCGCACCATACTGGTTGTTTCTCCCTGAACACTTATTCCACACTGAAATATAACCTTGTCTCACGCCCTTTTAATCTAATACATGTCTTGATTCTATACTTTTATTGAAGACACACGCTTCTAATTTAATTCGACATTTTAAAGCAAGCTTCTTTAAAATTTAGAACATTTGCTCCATCTGATATTATCAAACAAACGTCATTCTTGTTTTTCTTGATCTCAATTTCCAGTACTGATCTTTAATGCCAGAATTGCTTCTCTTGTACCTCAGTTTTTCCTAAACCCAAACTGATCTTCACCAAATATCTCTTCTGTCACCCTATCTATTCTTCTACATATTATGCTAGTCAGTAATTTTGAAGCGTGGGAGGCTACACTTACACTGCGATAATTTTTGTATTTGTCAGCTTATGTTGTCTTCGGGAGTGTGAAGATAAGACGGTTAATGAGATCAGTTGTATTATTTCTTGTTTTGCTATTTTTTTTATTTTAGTTCCAAAAAGCTTTCCATTCCATTTCCTCCTAGATATTTAGACGTTCGGAGAAATCTCATCAATTTTTACACTCTTATTTGAATTCAAATCTTTCTAATGGTTTCCTTAAAACAAGACGTTCTGAATTCATCTTTTCCAGCAACACTGTTCATCTAATCATTTCTGTCATTCAGTTTGTCTACGTATTCCTTCCATCAGTTAGCTCTATCTTCTGAAGTTAAAAGAGATTTTTCCTAGCATCACTAATGTTTATACATCTCTTCCTTTCTCCAATATTCTGTTTGACCCTCCAATGGGCCGTATTTAATTTACCAATGACTATTTCCTTTTGAATTACTCCGCATCTTTCTCATAGTCACTATTTTTTTATTTCGCATTTCCTGCTTATTTAATTTCTAAAATATCTGTGCTGCTCTATTGCTGATTCATTCTGAGTATTATTTTGCCTTCACGTCTGACCCATCAACTCCAGAATTTCTTGTGAGCTCGAAGGGTTTCGGCCAGCTTGTTTCCTATTACGTAATGTTTCTTTAATCTTTGATCATCTATAAGTCAATTCCATTCTTCTCCTATTGAATTCATTTCAGTTATTTTTTAGACTCACCTCTACAATCTCTACAAAATTCTCTCCCGTTTGAGATGATTTCAGTTTAAGCCTGTTTTGTTGTGTTGCTTCTTTATTCTTTTGAATTTCAGATTGCACTTCATAACTACTAGTATGTGGCCAGAGTCTTTATCAGTTCCTGGAAATATTTTACATGCTAGAACTCGTTTTTCGAATCTATTTTTAACCCATATATAATCTAAATGTATTTCCAAGACATTACCACGTGAATATCCTTTGTGTATGCATGAAAATGGGAAAAGTTGTAAATTCGGGAAAAACTGAAAGTACTCTTTTCTATCGACCAATATGGCTATTTTTTTTTTTTTTAATGTTCGTAATAGTCCGAATAAGGTTTTTAGTTAATGAAATATTGGAATAGTTGCAACGAAAATTCGGAGGAAACTCAAAGTCTTTTTCTGTGTTAGTAAAGATTTGGCTATTTTTTAAAAAAAGTTCATAATAGTCCGAATAAGGTTTTTAAAGCAAGAAAAATTGGAAAAGTTGTCTGGAAAATTCGGGAAAAACCTGAAAGTACTTTTTTCTATGGACAAATTTATTTAATTTTTAAATGCCTTTAATAATCTGAATAAGGTTTTCAGAGATAGACAAATGTAAAAGTTGCTCGGAAAATTCGGTAACAACTGAAACTACATTTTCTACGGACCGATTAGGCTATTTTTTTTATTTTTTAATTGCTTGCAGTAGTCTGAATAATGTTTTCAGGGAAAGAAAAATTGGAAATGGTGTCTGAAGATTTCTATTAGAACTAAAAGTGCTTTTTTCTATTGGATTTTTGTTAGAATTCCAGACCATAACTTATGATTCAAACGATGAATATGCATAATTCTTTTTTGTTTTTTCCTTATTTCCCAGGATTGAAATAACTCAATTAAATGTTTTCTATTAAAAAAAGCTGGAATTTGTAACATGTCTCTGTGATTATGTCATCAAAGTATTTAAAATCAGTTAGTGGCGATAACCCAGTCACGTCCATTCTAGTGAGGAAGGTTGTACAGGGAGTGCGGAGCTCTACCTCCGTGAATCCTACGGGATGCGGCAGGAGCGACAAATTTTCACTCACATAACCCTAAAAAGCAGAAAATAATAATAAAATAAAAAAATAGTTTTTAATGTGCGATGTTTTTATAACGGACTAAAAAGTATAAAATAATTTCCCTAATCCTTATCAAGGATAAAACCACATACAGGTGTATAAGTACTAAATTATCCTGAAAATTTATACTTGGAAATTTTTGATAGCTATTAAAATACTTGTAAGATTGGTGACGAAAAACATTGGGGCGCATGGAATACATAACTATAAGAATGAAAGTCCTTACTTATAGTTCACATTATTTGCGGTGCAATAAAATTGTTAGTAGAGCTATTAATGCATCAATTATCTGTTGCGTGCGCCCTATGTTTGAGAGAAAGTGTAGTTCGCTTTACGCTCGAGGAGTTTCCTAATTTGTGGGCGAGTGGGAAGAAGTTCCAGTAGTTCAGCTTCGGATCATAGAGTTTGGAACACCGCAGTCCCACCAACTGGGCTACACGGTCCGTCGATTATATTTAACTTCTTCCAAGTTTCTTTACCTTACTGTAATTGAATACATGAATTTGGTTACCAACTATGAATATTTACTATGGACTGGAAGTGAAGTTGAATAAAATTTCAGTGTCTGTATGAAAGAAACAGTGTAGCGTTGGGCTTAAATAATTTTGAAAAACTATACTGAGCTGCACTTAGTTTCAATAATTAAGAGCATAATTTAAAGAAAGGGTTGTAACAATGTATTGTTAAACCGACATCCGGATCTTAATAGAACCATCCAACATACTCAAAATAGTACTATAAAGTGATATTCGTTCGTCAAAGCGGTTACCTATGTTTACTTTCTGCATCTTGGAACTGAAAGATGTCCGGTATGTTTTACGTACGTACATGCAAGTGCAAGTTGACTATACAAGTTATAATAAGCACTAATATGTCTTAAGTAGTAAAGGTATTACAGTAACTGGCGAAATTTTCAGTCACAAAACTACAAACAAATCCCAAAAAATTATATTTTGGCATTCAAGGTGTAACAGAAAAATAACCAGTAACATTGTCAATGACTGAAGGATGTAAGATACAAAAAAGTAAAACTATGGGTAACAGTATAAGCAATTTCCATAATTTATACCTTTTACTTAATGGTATAATCTAAATATCTGTGGCACCCAGTCGTTCAATAGAAATATTTACCACTTATAGTTTGTTTTTTAACATACAATTCGGTTAGATGGCAATTATAATGAGGCAGGCAAAAAGTAATATTTTACTATATATATAAACCCTACGTTACGAATTTTTAACAGTTGTAGAAGTTATCGTACGTCACTGAAATCAGTAATGCTCCAATTTTAGTTGTGAAACCGTCTATAGTTTGTAAATAACTTACCGTAAATTCTGATTTCACATTAGTAAACATACATGTGAACGTCGTGTGTGGGCAAGCGCTGAGCTCGCATCAGTGTCAGCTTGTCCACTGCTGGTTAGGAAATAATCGCTACCATATAATGCACCGTTCGTGTTTAATGGATGAATTAAGCTATAGGAATTTCCTTCAATCTGATTTCTCCCCCCCCCCCCCTTCCCCATAAAACACAAAAAAAAACAGAATTATCAAAATATTTGACATTTAGATTTTAGTGTTTTACAGAATCAAGATCTTAAAATTTGATTGCTGTGATGTTTTCTTATTGGGCAACATTCATCTGATACCTGAGTTTAGATACCTTTATCAGTGGATTGGTCCAACTGACATCTATAGTTATGCATCATGGTCTTCAGATCCTTTCCACATTGTAAGTGATTTTATTGCAGTATCTTCAAATTTCGGTATTTGTTTTCCTGAAAGGTAAATAATTCTAAAGTATCACGTGTTGCAGGGGAACGGGGGGAAAGTGTAATACAGAAAGAACAAAATGCATCTTCCAGATATTTAGAGCTGTGATGATACATTTGAGTTAATCCTGAAATACTGTGATGAATGACTTACGGGCGAAGACTGAAAAATTGCATTGCGCATGTATCGAAAAATATTCTCACATTGTTAAATGAAATTTGATACAAATTGAGCGATGGAAGAAAAAACTAATTTAAATTCATAATGCTACTAATAATGTGATTTTATTGTTAACATAAAAAATTTTCTGGTATAACTTAAGTATCTTTTACATTTGAAAAGATAGTTCATTTTATTCATTGATTCACATCTGGGAGTAATGTCTTTTTACATTGCAGTTTCTACCTTTGTTTTACTGTAACAGCTATTAGAAGTTGGTAGAGGTAACATCTAAAATAAACACCCTTTGTGCAGCTTCAGTTTTATTGTACAAAAAAAAATCTCAATAAATAAGGCAGTGTATTAAAACTCTGTATATACAATTATGTACAGCAGCGGAAGCTACGTTAGAATGTACATAAGCAAAATATATAGTAAGATTGGGAATTGGCTTCCGGATAATACTTTCAGTAATGAAAATTATACGTGACATGTTACTCTTAATTATAACATATTTTTATACACATATTTCAGAATGTTAATTAATTACAAACATTTTGATTCACAAACATATTCATAGTATTGATACAGAGACAAGTAATCAGTGTTCAAAATGAGGTAAATTGGTAGGAACTTTATAATCCCATGCCCTGTGATTTAAGTGGATATTGGTTCGGAACTTGCTATTCAATGACAGGAACCTCCTGAGGTAAACAGAAAGAAATATACGCCATAAAATGTAAACAGCTGAGCGTAGTAAGACATAGTGCTTCTTAAACACTGAACATACAGTATATATATAGAGATATTTCTATCCATAACTGTCACACAAAAAAACTTAGAATTTTAATGAATAAGACAGTTTCATCTACACAATAAAGCCAACAGTTATAATTATTGCCATGGAATTACAATCACAGGTTATTAAAAGTAATTACGATTTTGTTCTAACGTACACAGAGGTTGCAGTTGACGATAATGGACACAACTGTAAGTTACTCTTTACAATATAAACATTCACAATTTCAATATAATTTTATGAATAACATACATTAATAAAATTCAGTTTAATTAACCTTGTCCGACAAAGTGAAGATTCAACATGATCAATTATGGAATGTTTTCGAAAGTTTTGTGGCCACAATCATAAATTTTATTTCAACAAAAAAAATTATTGAACACTTAGGCCAAGTGCTTGCGGACGCCACATAATTGTTGAAACAAAATTGTCGAAACTGTGTACAAAATGGCGGCTCTAGGATAAGCGTTTATTGACGTATGGCACAATATGACGGTGTGCAGGACTGCTCAGTGGAAGCACCTTACTGATTCCCAGCAAGGCCGTTATAATTCCTCAGAACCCTGCTACAGAAACTAACATTTAAATAGACACTTAACACTCACCACTAACATAGAACAGCGCCTAACAAATTGCACACATCGTATTGCATCTAAAGTCACACTAATCTCCTACCAGGAGGGCCTGAAGTTATTGCGGCCTTGCAGGAATTCAGGGGTAACTTTAGTTGAGATTTCCAACCTTCGCTTCATTTAGTTCGACCACGGTAGACTTATAATCTCTCTTATCTTAACTAACCAGACCACTATTGATTTCCTTTTCATGCCAAAACACAATTTTGAACTAACATGTTGCATCTGAAGAGAAAAGTCAATGGCCAAAAACTTCAGTTATTAATTTTGACACGATAAAGCATGATTCTACCTTTCTTTCTTCACACATACAGTTTGAGGCACAAATGAAGAAATATGTTCTTTTGAGAGCTTCAAAAGTTGTTCATATCTTCCCACATCATATTCTGAGTTATTCGATTCCATATTGCACTAAATTCTTTAGCTTTGCTGATATCTCCCCACCGATCGCAATGTCTAAAGTAATGAATGAGGCCGTCGTAACATTTCTCCTCATTTACGCTCACTGCCCATGAGGAGCGCAGTATAATCGGTGACTACAGTGCGTTAAGCATCTTTAATATGCGGCAGTGCGCCCGCCACCCCAGCCAAGTAGCTGTTTGCAAGCTACTTGAAGACTGACACTTGTGAGATTTACCGACCACTAGACTTGGAATGGCTCCGGTATGTGGGCTGGGGGGACGAGAGCAAACACGGGGAGGTCCAGCAAAAACTGCCTGGCCTGGAGACATCTCTTTATTTTACCTGGGATTTATTTGACGCGGATAGAGGACAAAAAGCAGTGAGGCTCACTTGCTCCACTTTATCTCGACAGGCGGTTCCACGAATCAATTTACTCCCCCTCCTTGTTCACCGTCTACTGCGCTCGGTGGCTTTGGGGCCTTTGTCGTGGCGACTGAGTTAGGTGACAGCAATAGACCGCAATCTATGGTGCGGAACCACACATGGCGATATTCTCTCTGCACGTTCAGCGAGGTGACTTCTTCAGATACTATTGAATAGGGCAAGAAAGAGACTGCGTCAATACGTTACAAGTTCACGTGGTGTGGAATGTCTTCAAGAAGTATGGGAGGCTTTGTGGAGAGAGCCACAATGCTTAAGTTCAATAGACAGGAATTCACATATTAAAGAAATCTTTTAAGTCTCCATTTACACCGACAACTATAGTAAGTTACTAACAGGTAAAATAGTCGATGCTGAATCAATATTATAAAATGTGGCGTCCGATTTTCTTTTAAAAAAGTCCATAATAAAGATTTGTTTTCACTAATCAGTGCAAATAAGACAATACTATACATCAACTTATAAACTGGGTTACATGTAACACGTAAAATGTTTTGATTTTCCTTGTGTTTGTGTGTGTGTTTTTTTATATATTTTTACAAACAGCAGAAGGAACAGTTCTGCTTCGAGTCCCACTCCTTCCGCACATGAATACAGTTTCTTCAACTCAGACTTTTACACAAGCGAAGGCTCATTCGCTCCCGCACTAAACTTCCTTCAGTTATGTCAAAAGCACAGCCATGAAGAAGCAGCGAGCGTTAATTAATTGGAGGGTAACGTAACGGCGTTCAAAAGGCATTCGCGTCTGCGCGTACTCGTGTCCATTCTACAAAATGCATGTTGCGGATGTTTCGCCGATCAGATCCGGAAACAATGAAAACTAACGATATCAATCCCAGCGGCGGTGCCACACGAGTGGAGGTAGTTGTGGACTCTGCAATAGTCTCGCTCGCTGACGATTCAACTTCACACCAACTTTCACATAACATACTGACTATGAACAGTTCTCCGTCGTCGTTTCAATCTTCTTTTTTACGGTTCAACTGTCAGCAACGTGAGAACTTGTAAAGAAACACTAGTAGCCAGCCGTGTGAGATGTCAGCCTACGTGTGGTAGCACCGCCGTGGAGGGAGGTGCGAAGCGGATACACAGAAAGCCGAGCTGCTACTGTGCGCCGGCTCAGGAGCGGTCGCGGCGGCGCGCGGCGCCCACCCGCCTGTGCCCGTGGTGCCGGAAGTGAGGCGGGTGCTTCTTGCCGATGGCCTCGTTATGCTTGCCGATGTTGACGGCGTTGTCCTCTTTGAGGAACTTGAAGGCCTCCTCGCAGGCGGCCTTGGAGGACTTGCAGCAGCCGCACTCGCGCCTCCTGGAGTGCCGCGCGCTGCACGCTCCGCGCACCGGCCTGCCCTTGTGCGTGAAGCCCATGTAGCGGCTCTCGTTCGACGCCAGCCGGTACTGCGTGTACGCGCCTCGAAGCAGCTCCTTGAACTCGCACCACTTCTTCACGAATTTCTTCTGCGGACATAAGCAAAAAAGCACGTTACCTCCCACACACCAAATCTTTTAACAAAGTGCTATCTATGCGAAGCAATCGTCATATGTGTGGTCAGGTGGGATGGTGCCATGCACCGGGGTCCCCAAGCCTAGGGGGTCAACAAGGTCAGCTGAGGGGGCCCCAAAAAGCTCAGGGAGTCCTTGCCAGCAAAACAAACACGACTTGGTAGAGCTAAAATAAAAAAAATCGCCCCAATATATATAAATATATATACATTTGCGCCGGGGCCCTTGTTAACCTAGCTACGCTACTGTGTGTTTATAAAGTCAATCAGTACACTGTCCCAACGTTTAGAAAATGTAAAAACAAAAGAAAATGCTAGAAGCTGCAAACTGAAAAGACAGCATCTGATGGAAGAGGAAAAATGAAGATCTGTATTCGTATGCACAGAAAAATATAGACACAATGCACAAAAGAATGTTGAAATTTTACGGACATCTTATGAGAATGAGTGACATTAGGTTGACAAAACAATTTTCAACTAAATCGCTAAATTAAAGTTGGCAACAAAATGGGTTGAGGAAACGAGAAAAGATATGGAAAAAGTTGGGATACATCCAGATGAGATAGAGAACCGAAGAGAATTTCAGGTTAAAATTGATAAATTCAAGTGATTCCAGGAACAGAGTACAAAGGTCAAGACCACCTGCTCTGAAGACAGGAGGAACCTCTCAGCGAAAGAAAGAAATAATTGCCGGAAAATATGGGAAAAAATCGGAAAGAAGGGTAAAAATAGTATCCGGGTCGCGTAGTATTTGTGACATGTTTTCTAAAGTGACCCGCTAACGCGTGGCCACTTCACCCCAGTATTCCTTTTGAATCTTGTTAAAAGAGCAACTATTTCGAGTTTATCATAAACTTTTCTACAATACCATTTATAATTCTTTTTTTTTTTTTTTTTTTTTTTTTTGTAACTGCTTTACGTCTCTTTTTAACATCGAGGTCTTTAGAGACGGGAAAGGATGGGGGGCAAGGATGGGGGCAAGGAATGGGAAGGAATTCGGCCATGGCCTTTTGAAGGAAGCATCCCGGCATTTGCCTGGAGTGATTTGGGGAAACCATGGAAAACCCAAATCTGGATGCCCGGACGGGGATTCGAACCGCCGTCCTCCCGAATGCGAGGCGAGAACGTTAACCGTTACACCGCCCCACTCGGTTTATAATTCTTATTTTATACAGCAAGAATTCGACTACTGTTTTTTATATTTTTTTTTTATTTTAGTCATAGAATGTGTATATTTCACCAAATAATAAACGCCCGTTTGCCACTGTTTGAAATGACTTAATAAAAAGATATGTTTTCCCCGCACCCATGACTTTATGGATTAACCCGTCCGTTCCGAATAGTGAAAACTCAGAGGCGTTGGTGTGGCAGAGGACTAACCACATTCCGGTTCTCCATCAAAACCATTTTCACTACATCAGCAGACCAATACGTTGTGCTGAAGACAAATGTTTTCTCAAACGAACGAAGTGTAATTGGCCTATCTTTTCTATTTACTTAGAGCATCAAATTAATGCCATGCTGAGTTACTATAAAGCCTCTTGCTCTTAGAAATTATTTCTCGATGGGACTGATCTGAGATATCCACAGAAGGTGATTAAATCAGTGTAATACACCTGGAAATAGTTTTAATAATTTAGTACAGTGTAATTCATTAATTCCGTCGTGGTGCTTATTGTTTAAAAGACTAACAGTATTATTGCATTTTAGATAGCTGAAACGATTTTCACTGTTACTTTAACCTTTAAAGGATCTTTAAGTGGTTGTTTATCAGCGCAGATTAAGCGTTCATAGTTTTTTAAACGGAATACATTGTACTGTTTTTGAAAAAGAATGAATTATAAGTTTTATTGTTCATGTACGATTTCTTACCTTTCCAACTAGTTTGAATCTCTTGTTGAAGCATAGATATTTTCCTACTGCTTCACTATATATCTTCAATCCCATTTTGAAATCCTGGGACGTTATCGTCAGATTTTCTGAAACACAAAAATGTAAACATTTATTTACTGTGAGTCTTACTAAACTACACATGTTAGAAAAACAAGTGGTTTTTAGTAAATGATAGACAAATCTTTGTAATGTGAAAAGGTGCACTTTATCAAATTTCGTAGATAATTTGCAGGAGTTAATAACTCGATTTTTCGTGAGATGGGAAGCCAATGAAACCTCAGTAATACGTACGCGTTAAATTTTATATTTTCGTCAAAAAAATATATAAAAACACATAACTGTACTTTGATATTGATATGAAGAAATTGTTAAAATTACGATAGTTTATTAAAGTACACTGTCAGGAAAAATTAACTACTAAAACTTCTTAGAGCGATTATTTCACCCCAAGTGTTTTAGTAGGCCTACATGTTCGACACAATCCAGTAAAGAAGATAAAAATACTAACAGTTTTTTAATCTATTTTTTGTATTTTATAAATGGCTGTTTCAGTATAATTCACGGTACCTCAAACTCCTATTTTAGAGATTCGGGTGTGAAAACATCCTTATAATGTAATGTACTTCATGGCGTCGAAAAACAATTGTTGTGGAGGAGAGGTGGGAGGGATGCATCATGAGAGAAGAAGTGTTGAGATACCTCTAAGAAAACGCAGCACTTGTGTAGGCGGACAGCTAGATTGAGAAACTCGCTCCGAAGCTAAGTGGCGCTTCCCTCCCCCTGCAGATAGCATAAAGCATTCCCTCCCACAACCAACCCGCTCCTCTATCGCCACAAACGCCCACTGCAAAGCCTCCGAACGCGTGCTGGCTGATGAAGCCCTCACGTTAACAAAAGCAGATGCATTGGCTATTTCTGCTGGGACATTCACTCGTCAAATAATTTACATCTACTCAGAAAGTGCATAACGCCTCAAAAGGGGAATGCGGTCGCCGTAAGACTCGAGGGATAGTCTCACCAACTCACAACGCCACAAAAACGTTTAGATCATAAATAACATATGAGAGGGAAAAAAGGTTCACTAATTACTAAACCCAATAAAAACAGCGAAAACAAAAATGTAGTTGTGTTTGCAGTTCCATGTCATCCGTCAGAAAAATTAATAACATTTAAGATAGAACAAGGGACATGGCGTTCCTAGCACCAAAACTCTGACATCGCGTATTTCAAGCACAGAATTTCGTTAAGTGAAAATATTTTAAGAGAATTCAGTATTTTTTAAACACTCCAGTAACACTTAACGCGTCATTGTCATTATCACCCATAGCTGAAAATGTTACTTAAAGCAAATTCTGTCCTGTAAGTGAGGTTGATGTTTGGAAATATTTATTTGCAAAACAGTCCTTGAATTAGTATCCACACTGATTGAGAAACTGTCAAAAGCAAACATAATAAGTGCCAGATAAAAATAATTTAGTTTACTTTTTAAAAATTTCCAGGACACATTATTGTTATAATTCAATAGACACTTTCATTCTCTTGTTTGCATATAATAGAGCTGATAAAATTACGAAGGTGGCAAATACAATTTTTTATTAATTAATAGTAAATGCACATTTATTTTAAAACTTTTACGTATCATTTTTGCAATAATTAATTTGTATAGTATGAAATTAGTTTTCCAATAAATGAATTCACTGCCCTGACCGCTTCTTCTTTGAAAGTCAGAGGTCAAATTTGAGAAAAATATGGCGCAAGTCAAGAAATAGTTTAAAAAATCTCTGTGCCTTCTCCAGTTCAATGACTGCGAGCGTGCGTGTCCGGCGTTTATTTAAATTAGAGGTTGGTACCATGTCACATACATTAAACACGATATTACATTTGTCAGATTTCGACGTCAGTGTTGTTGCCGCAACGTCTACTCCGCCTATGTATAAATATTGATGGCGTTTCAACGGCAGAGGTCAAGTCTTTATGTAAATAATAGCGTACCACATGCCGGCTAACTATACACAATTTCCAGTACATGATGTCACAGTTAGGTCACTCGGTAAAACATGCAGCCATTAGCCAACTAAAAATAACTTTTAACTGTTGTTACATATTATTGTGCTCGCCCCGTTGGCTCGTGGGCTGCGGCACAGTGATGGTGCCCGGGGCTGACACGGTGTTAGCTGGTTCGAATCCTGCATGTGGAAGAAATGTTCATCAGGACTTGGCCGGCAGGGTAGGAGATGTGATGGTGCTCAATTCCTAATCATCTGATTGTGTACCAAAGACCTGTGGTAAATCACAAACTTCTCCGCAGTGTATAAAGAATGAGGGCATACGATACTGTGGATTGTAATTCATCCGTCAGATGGCGACTTTTAAGTTTGGCGGCTCCCCGGTGCCTTTCAGAATAACAGGCATGAAGAACCTGCACGGGGTTTCACTGTCTCCTCCCTCCTTTCATCTTTCATCATCGACACAAACAATACGCTTACTAAACACACACGCTACCAATGTCGTCAACACTTACGAACCACTGTTACAATAAAGAAGGCAACGGCCTCCCCCATAGTAAACTGCTTATGCCTGGACTCCGGCAAGGCATTCATAGAACAAACCGAGCGTGGTGGGTGAACGCTTAACGTTCTGGCCTCGCATTTGAGACGACGCCGGTTCGAATCCCCGTCCGGGCATACAGATTTGGGTTTTCCATGGTTTCCCTAAATCAGTCCAGGCAAAGGCGGCATGCTTCCTACAAAAGGCCCGTCCCTTGTCCCCAATCCCATCCCGCCTCTAATGACCTCGACGTCGACGAGGCGTAAAGCCATAAGTAAAAAAAAAAAAAAAATAGAACAAGATATTATTGTGCAAGAATCTAAATCAGCATGCATCGAGAAGCATCTATCGTCGTGTCTCGCTGCTCGACGTTGTACATCCTTCCCAACCATTGATTACATTGTCCATTCCAGGCTTCTGGATTCTTTCTAATGTAGAAACACAATTTACTTTTTTTTTTTTTTATCTGCTTAACGTCTCTCTAACAGCGAGGTCTTTAGAGACGGGAAAGGATGGGGGGCAAGGAATGGGAAGGAATTCGGCAGTGGCCTTTTGAAGGCACAATTTACTAAATGCCAAAAGTCTTTCAAGATCGACGAATGCCAAACCTGAATATTGCTTAAGTAAAGATACAAATAACTAATATGTGGAAATAGGTAAGTCACATGCTCATTAATTTCCTGAAAATTGGCGTTAACATTCTCTTTAATTCCATATTAACCTGTGATCGTCAGACCAAACAATTCTGTTAATTTACTTGTGGGGACAATTGTGATTTACTTTGATATTAGAACATAATGTTTTAAATTTTATGCATTGTAAAACAAAATTTTAAACACTTCGCTTAACGTTCTTTGTTCATCGTTCACTATACGTTTCAAACTGCAGCAATGGTGTTTGATTAGTATCTTTACTGCCCAAAATAGGAGATCTATCTAGGACAGTTTGCTATGACTATGATTCGAAAATTAATCAGCCCACGAATTCGTCATCATTTACTACTGTTCCTCAATGTGCAGCTATACAGAGGTTGAGAAAAGGCTCCTTCATTTCCAAAAGGTTTGTAACGAAGTTTCGTCAAGAACAGTCTAAATTAAACGAAGCTTATGAAATTTCGATCCAACACGAACCGAAGATCTCGTTATACGTAACTCAGAGTCCTTCAAATGGCAACTAAAGCAATGTTCAAAGACGTCTACAGGTGACTGAGAGACAGGAGGTCGACGAGTCTCAGGTGAATATTACTTAGAAGCAGTAATAAAGAAAACGCCATAAGAAGTGCCAGCTTGCAAGAAGCGTGTGTTGCGAGAGCTAATGAGAGTCACGCCGCCATTTCTGTCGAGTTGTAAACCGTAAACAGCTCATTAGAGTGGGGGGTAGGCGCTGCTCCCGCTCTCTTTCCGCGTAATCAATTATTCCGGCCTGTAGACACGTTGTTACAGGATTATAAACAAAGTATGCTGCGTCCTAAATTTAGTCATTCGAATAACACAAATTGACACGTTGACCGTTAACCGGGCGATTTACGAGGCAGACTCGCCTTTTATAACGCCGGCTCCACTGGGCAGCACTCACGTCTTTTTTTATTACGTACGCTTAGAGTTATTCCGGCATCGGAAAAAGGAGAGATGTGTCTCGATGTATTTACGATTACTTAATAGCTGTGGCTAGTGGTTCAAGTTTCTCTCCCCTGCGCCGAGCTTCGTGCGACCTAGCAACAACACTGCTTACTTAAATTCAGTTGTCCTGCTGATCAAATACAGTACATATAGGAAAGAACTATCTGACGGCAGGTAACTACATTTAACAGACGTTTCTTCACCGTCTTAATGCTAACCGTCGTCAACAGGTATACCCTGACTGGACTATTTGCATCAGGTATAGGAAGCAATTCATTGTGAGCATATACAACCTCCATAAAAGCTTTCTTACATACATTTTGGTAACTCTGATAATTGATTGTATAGGAGGAGAGATTAAGAAAGAATTTTTTAAAACTCTATGTGTGGAGCATCGCACTTAATGGTTCTGAAGCATAGATTTTAGGAAGAAGGAAAATTGAAGCATTTGACATGTGGTGCTGAAAATTGAGTTGACCGATAAAGTAGGAAATGAACGTGATTTTGAGATGTTGAGTGAGGAAAGAAGTCTGTGGAAGAGTCTTACACAAAGAATAGACTGGATGGTAGGTCATATTTTAAGACATGCGGGATTCCTCTATTTGTTAATGGGGGAACAGTTAAAGGTAAAAACTGTAGAGGAAGATAGACAAAACATCTTGTCACTTGCTTCATCAGGCGTTAGGACGTAGGTTGTAAGGGGTATGCTCAGGTGGAGACGTTAGTGCAAGATAGAAAGAGATGGAGAATCTGATCAAACCAATCGAGAAACTATGTCAAAAAGAGAGAGGAGCAGAAGGTACAGCCCATATCATAAGAGGAAGACAGCTACCAATGTGCGGAGTGATATTAGCTGTTAACGCGTCTACCTTTAGCTGCAGTAATCAATGCCAGGCCTGAGATTGCATGACATTTTTACGGACACTTAACCTGACCTTCATCTCTGCAACGTTAACCTATAGGTTGAACCACCGCAAACGCGGAATGCGCGATACTAATCACCAGGTCGTTAGGGCCAATCCATAAATTACGTGTGGTGTTTTTTCCGGATTTTCGACCCCCCCCCTTTCTGGTGAGATCTGGTCTCGTGAGAACCCCTCCTGGAGATCGCCCTCGCAACTTTTTGATACTTTTTTTTTTTTTTTTTGGTCGCCTCCTTAACATTAGGGTATTTAATTACTAGCTTGAAGCAGAGATACTATGGTTTACTATGATAAATAACTATCCCTAAGAGTGTTATTTAACTACCTATGACTAAACGGCGATAACACTAGACTTCGAACTGTGAACTGAATCCACTGGTCGAGCTATGTAAGTACAGGGGCAGGGGAGAGGATAATAAGCACCAGAAAAGGCGCCAGGTAAATTATGCCCATCACCGGTCGATAGCTGGGTTTGTTTACATAATAAATTTGGGAAGTTGAGGAATTGAAATAGCTTGCTGGTGCTGGTGAGTGATGCCTCGGCATGCTGTGTAATTACGCCCTACTACCTGTAGTAATGATATGCAAGGAGACCAATTTATGCACCAGTATTAACATGGGGATGTTTCCATTGGGTTAATGGTCTTTAATTTATACCAGAGGGTGAATCGAGGGAGAAGCCGGCTTTATTATGATAAGCTATTGACGCAGTGCCGCTGCGGCTCAGAAGAAAACGGTGGTGATTTGAATATCCACTGCGACAAGCGTAATGTGGGCTTTCCATCCACATCTTGTCACTTGCTTCATCAGGCGTTATGATAATGGGGAAAAGAAACGGTAAATGTGTGGCTGTGATTAAAATTCTGACACTGAATATGAAAAGGTTGCTGACAGACATGTGTGAAATTTAAGCAACTGGCTTATTCAGATTGTTGCGGAAATAATTTTTTAAGGAGATGAAGCGATCTACAGTTTTTGAAAATCCAGCACTGATATAGCCTGCAGGAAGGAAGAAGAAAATGCTGACAGGGTCTACTTCTCAAAGGACGAATTAGTAACATTAACGTATTGTAACTATGAAAGGAAAATTAATGCTCGGAAATAATTATCTTCTCACAAGACCAGACAGTCAAACCTTTTTTTAAAATTATTTTTTTGGGGAGATGAAGGCTTAGTGTTCTGTCCTAATTCAAGTGCATCGGTGATACAACCGGGGATGCCATGTGACCCAGAAAAATGGAAACTGTTTAGAGACGCATCAAAGACAAGTTTGAAAGTTTTCCTGTTGGCCAATGAGAATGAGTTACAATCAGTCCTCCTTGTTTACGCTATGGTTATAAAGGAGACGTACTAAAACATTAGCAGAATTGATAAAATAATTTATCTTTGTTACAATTGGAAATGTTGCGCTGAATTAAAAGTTGTTGCTCAACTCGCAGGCCTGCAGTTAAGCTCCACTAAATAGACTACTGTTGCTTCCTATGTGAATACGACAGCTGAGCTAGAGACAAACATTACATGCTTGACCTTTACTCCCGATAAGAAAAATTTCGCACAGTCCTCTGGCACCGAAGGAAAATATTTGCTTGCCGCATTTGCACATCAAACTGGGATTGTTCAAACAGTTTGTCAAAGCAACAGACAAGACAGGCGATGCATTTCAATTTTTGAAAACTATTTCCTCATCTTAGTGGGGCAAAAATCATGGAAGAAGTTTTCGTGGGATCCAGATTAGACAATTTTTCAAAGATTTAATGTTGAATGCATAAATAGAAAAGAAAACGAACGTGGCTTTCTTTCAGAAACGTGTGAAAGAACTTTTTGGTTATCAACAAAAGTGATGATCATGCCGGTCATGTCGAGCAATTGCTGTCAGCGTACCATTACATGACGTGTAAAATGTCTCTTAAAGTGAGTTTCCTTCACTCGCACCAGGACTTGTTCCCTGAAAATTTCCAGTGAACACGGGGAATGGTTCTACTAAGTTCGAGAGAAAATTTTCAGGGCAGTGCAACGCGTGCATGTTGGCAGAGTACTGCTGGTTTTTTGTACGAGAAATTTCTACCTAAGGGTACAAAAAGAAATTAAGTACCAATTGAAAGTACGTATTTATTTTTTATTATTTACATTATTTTAATTTTTACATTTATTATTTTACAAGAAGAAAAGTAAAAGTTAAAATAATCCTTTTCATTCCTCCAAATTATCGAAACTTGATAAATTTATTTTAAACTGCTTAATGTCTCTTAACAGCGAGGTCTTTAGAGACGGCAAAGGATGCGGGGCAAGAAATGGGAAGGAATTCGGCCATGGCCTTTTGAAGGAAGCATCCCAGCATTTGCCTGGAGTGATTTAGGAAACCATCGAAAACCCAAATCTGGATGCCCGGAGGAGAATTCGAACCGGCGTCCTTCCGAATGCGAGGCGAGAAACTTGATAAAAACAGTTCGGGGGAGGGGGGGGGGCTCCCCCGAAAACTGGGTGATGGGGGAAAACATGGGCTATTTTCGGATTCAAAAAGTCATTTTACATAAGAATCAGCAGGAATGGTGTTAGCTGGAACAGAAAAAAAAAATTTGCTTCCCAGTGTAACCAGTTTCGAGTAGTGTTTCATCTCAGAGAAAAACAATTTAAGTCAATTATCGTTATACCGGAGATAAAAAGTGCGGGGAGGGTAAGGCGGTAAAAGAAAAGGCACGAGAAGAATGCCGGCATTGTGAGATTTGGCAAGCTCACGCTTATTAGCGAGTGACTCCTGACGGGAGTATAAAAGGTGTGAGTTATTAAGCGGGGGGAGCACGCGCCATTGTGATGTTTATAGCCCGGCGAGTCGCCCATTGTGCCCGCATTAGCCCCGTAACACACAAGACAGCGGCGGCCAGAAAAACTGGTCCGGCGGGGGCGGCACCTTTCATCCGCCACGCGGCTCTTTCACGCTCCCACAGGTATTTCGCGCCCGTGCTCTACCGCATTCAGCTGCCACTCAGCCACAATGAGGCCATCACTCTCTCGCCTCTTGACCGGCTTCCGTTCAACTCGCCGAGGAACAAATCATCCGATTATAGTACTTCCCATGACGAGACGCTGAGCGGTAACAACGTTTCCCATAGATGAATGTCGCGTCTGATGTTACAGACCAACACGGAATCAAGGCTAACGGTATAACGGTAAAGCTGCCCTCCCCCACCCAATAAAGAAACCGGCCCCGTCGTTCATGCAGAAATATAATCCATAAAGTATATAGTATTTAAGTTCGTAGCAGGTAACTTCATGGTGCATCATTTAGCACGAAGTTTTGTTAAAACGAGGGTTTCGTTCCATTAAATCCGATTTTTCAGAGATTACCACCGCAAGATGGATACTAGTTTAATGCAGTCCATGACAAGACATAAAAACAATTTAGTAAGTTACTCCATATAAAACTGCAAGAAGGGTGAACGTGGTGGGTGAGCGGCAACGCATTCGGGATGACGCAGGTTTGAATCCCTGTCCGGTCATCCAGATTTGGGTTTTCCGTGGTTTCTCCAAATCACTCCAAGCAAATGCAAATAGGCAATGGCCGAATTCCTTCCAGTTTGCAGCCCACAGTCCTTTCGCCTCTTTAATGACTTCGACGTCAAAGCATTAAGGGAATAAAGGTGCTCTGTGTATGTATATATCAAAATCATATCAGAGATCTGACATGCATGATTTCTTACAGTACAACTGGCAGTCAAATGTTGGTGAAGAAGGGATTTAAAATCAGTCGATACTTTACATACTGCGGCGAAACTGGTAGATTAATCACATATACAGCAAAATATTTCATGTGCTCAAGTAAAGAGATTTGAAGTCGGTGGATAATATTACACACTGCGGTGAAACAGGAGTGTAAAAAAATGTAATGGTTATGTTTGGGGGTCTATACGAATCACACATCGAAACATTCCATGTGAACAAGTAGACGGGAGAAGTCAATGAGAAGGTGATGGCGTAGGTGTGTGGTACTCACGCAGTCGGTCGTCCGAGGTGCCCGTCGCTCGCACCGTCCCATTGGAGTCGATCTGCACGTAGCTGAACGAGCACTGGTTGTACAGCCGCACTGACCGTACCATGGATGGCACCGCCCCGCAGATAACCATCTGCTAACACACCCAACACCACGCACCGTCACCAAACCGAACACCAAAGCTTAACGTACAATTAATGAGATACTACACTTAAAACTAGGTTACTCTGCTTTATGTACATTCTGAGTTTTCTCTCGAATCAAGATTAGTGGCAAATTAAGTCAGTAAGTTATACACAGAAATGTTACAAGTATCTGCGTTCACTGCAGTTTGTAAAATGACTTGCAAATTCCCAATATTCAACTACGCCGGCTGCCCAAAAGTTAATTTACAAAATATGCTGTATATGAAGAAATAAAGAACTGTTCCGCTTATGGTTAGATTGGAATTTGCCTTTCGGCATCGCCAATCTCTAAACCACAGGAACCTGCTGCTTTGTAATAAGAAAATATAATACAGTATTTTCACACCCCAGCTATCCGCAAATGGATATAACTCAACTTGTCAATTTTGACTGAATCCTAATTCGTGAATCAGCATTATTCACAATCATATTTTGAAACAAAATAACCTGTTTGAATAAGTTTATTCCGAACACTTATTTATTGGGCAGCCAGATAAGAATTAAATTATACCACATCAGAAAGTGTGAACGTTCAAAGTTAAAATATAATCTTATCGAAAACTTTAGTTAACATTTCAATACAAACGGTTTACATTATGCTTACTTAATGTGATAAATCCAAATTAGTAAAAGAGCACACATTACTTTAAACAAATAGCAACACCAGAAAACTGTAACCAGCCGCAATCGAAAGATTACGGTCGATTTGGACTACAAACATTACTAGTAATATGTTTTGTTTTGTTGCTTCTGGCTTTACGCCTCGTTGACATCGAGATCATTAGAGCCGAGAAAGGACAAGGAGCGGGAAGGAATTCGGTCACGGCCTTTTAAAGGAACCATCTTGGAATTCGCCTGGAGTAATCTGGGAAAACCAAGGAAAACCCAAACCTGGATGGTCGGACGGTGATTCGAACCTACATCCTCCCGAATGTGAGGCCACAGCGTTACCGCTCACACACCACGCTCGGTCCCGTTATGTCAAATTAATAAAAGCTTGAAATGTAACTCGCTTGTTACCTACGTATGAAATTAATATCTGATTTATTTAATACTTTGCAAAGTTGTAGATATTAAAGACAATCTTTCGTAACGTTTTAAACGTACAGTTTACTAAATCTGCGTACTGCCATGCTTGAATATAATATTTTTTTCTATTAACCTCGGAAATTTTCTATAAGCCGAGCCAATTGTGATTTATTTAAGACGGAAAGAATTTATTTAATCTTTAAACCAACCAAAGTTCGAACAAGGTCGTATTTAATACTTTGCAAAGTTGTAGTTATTAAAGACAATCTTTCGTAACGTTTTAAACGTACAGTTTACTAAATCTGCGTACTGCCATGCTTGAATATAATATTTTTTTCTATTAACCTCGGAAATTTTCTATAAGCCGAACCAATTGTGATTTATTTAAGACGGAAAGAGTTTATTTAATCTTTAAACCAACCAAAGTTCGAACAAGGTCATATTTACTTAGACGCATCCTAAGCAAACGACATTTCTGTGACTAAAAAAAGTTGTTTGTCACAGCCGCTATCGCTCTGCTTATGATATCGCAGAAACTTTCTAATTCCCAGTGCCATTTCAACTTTATGAACAGCTGAAAGTCAAACGCAGTCTGGGTAGAAGAATACAAGTTTCTTTGCCAGTTAGTGATGTTCTGTCATCTAGGTTGCGATTAGGTATTAGCCGGAGGTAAACATACATGTCGATTCATTACGAACAGAACTTGTTAAATCAATGCCAAATTAAGAATCTTGATCTGATAGGAGTACATGACTTAAAAATCAAATACAACATGCAAACACTCATTACTAATCAATCCGCGGTCTGATGGCTCAGTGGTTAATGCGTTTGACTGGAAGTCCACGATTCGAATCCCTGTCTCGGCGGGGATGTTCATAGGTCCTTAACGCGTCTTTCACCCCCGGTAACAGCTTGCTGTGCAATGTGGAGTACGCCACAACGCTTCCGTGGTTCCGATTCCACAGTAAACTGAAGGTCCCCTTTACCAATTAGGATTTCCCGGTTAGGCTGATTGCGCAGCCGATAAGAAACCCAGTCATCATGTCATTACGACCACATGAATAGAATACGCTTTTTCTTCACTTAATATGTATTGCCAGTTAACAAATGAAATCAAATGAACTATTTCTACCTTTCGTGCAACAAACAAAAGTAAAATAATAGTCCTTTACACTTGATGCTTAATGGAATTAACAGACGAAAAATTATGCCTGTGCTGCATTAAATTATACTTTGTGCTATATGTACGAGTCCACTACAAAAATTCACTTTAACACTTTGTGTGTACGAATTCAAGTCCATGGTTGCGTAAGAAATGTCCCCCTAACGTGTATTCATTATTTATTTGCAACTCTAGCAAAGTGAAGCTAAAAAAATTAAAACATTAATATTTCGTGTCGATGTAAAAGGAGCGTGATGAATATATAGCAAATCAACAGAATATGCGAGCAGATTTTAGGCTATCACACCCTTTAGTCACTGGGACTGCTACTTGAAAGGATAAACACATCAATGGTAAATGAAACTTTCACGTGAAATCTTTGAATTAAAAACTCAAATTGATGCTAGGAAAACACAATATCATTTCCCTATGCTGTTTAATGTCTGATACCAGCAACAAGCAGAATTTTGTATAAAAAAATACAAACACTTTGAGCAAAACGGTGTTTAATTCATTTTAGGTCCACATATTTCGTACCAGCGTTTTGCAACCTTTTTCCATTCAAGGACCAGTCAAATGCGAAAAATAATTTTATGGGCCACTAACTTATACATCTACCAATTACTAATGACCCACACCGCAATCCCAAAAGACATACGCCTACAATAAGGTCATCATAAAACAGCATTTAACTTAACCCTTAAAGAGCGCCGCTCTCCTTGATGCAGCCCAGCAACAGTGCAGACGTATCCTGCAAATTCCATGGCTTTATAGAACGTTTAGCTTATACTCACCTCTGATTTTATAAGAACTAGTAGGATATCTATTTAATTTCAACAATTTTTGCTACCTTATTTTTGTTATCTTTAATTCAGTTAGAATCAAATGTTTAATATTCTGCCTGCAGACCAACTGTCGCATTTTCCGGAACCAGAGGTGGTCTGCGGATAACCAGTTGAGAAACGTTGTTCTCTACAGTCAGGAAGACTATCGCAGGAATTATGAGCAACCAAGTAACCGTTTTAAAGTTACCTCGTAATGGTTTGCAGCCCCGGTCCCTTGACGTATTTGCACAACCTTTCTGTGCTAAAGATGAGGTACGAGCCTACTCTGTTAATCGGAGCAAAACCTTTCGGGAATATCCCGGCCAATGATAGCATGGGCAATATTATTATGTTTATAATTATTATTACTGTAAAATACAGAACCGCCGTTCAAGAAAGCTTATTTCAGATCGCGTGGAAAATTTTCTTTAAATACGTTAAATGGCTATTTCTCAATTAAGAGTCTAAAAATCGGATATCTTAGAAAATGAAGAGATAAAATGTTTTATTTAGGAATGAGACAGCTGCTAAGTAAATATCTAGTATGTAAGAGCTGCCGCGTTACTTATCACTAAGCGATCTGAGAAACAGTTACATATAATGCCGTAATAACTTGGTTATTGGCAATAAGTTGTTGCACAAATGATTTAAATTATACACAGTCTATTATTAACTAACAGTAGGTGTTTAATTTAAGACGTTGCATACATCTTTGTTCAAAGATAATATGCTTGCTAGTTGCCGCTGCCATTAAACACGCATTTTACAAATTTATAGCTAAGGGAGCGTGCACAAACTACGTGGCTCCGTCCAGGGGGAGGTGGGGAGGGTTGGCTGGAAGGCTACGCTGAGCTACGTGGGGGGAGGGGGGGGTTTCCGAGTCAGGCCACATAGCTTTCCTTTCATAACATATTTCATAGTTAAAATTAGGAACAGAACACACAACAGCATGTGAATATTTGTTTTCCTCAGCTAATTAACTCCGTAGGCCCTACGTAATTTACAATAGTTTGACAAGAGAAAACAGTACAAAATGTCTTCTGGAATGAAAAGGAAAAAAGCTACTTGCTACATAGGGGGGGGGGGGGGGCAGGTAGAGGCAAAAGCCACGTAGGAGGAGGGGGGGGGGGGGGTTCACAGGAGGCCAAAATGGAGCTACGTGGTTTATGCACGCTCCCTAATAGCATTAGCTGGAACAAGCACCAATTAATTTCAATAGCTCAGTACAGTGTTATTCGTTTGACAGAGATAAGCGTGCGTGCGTGAGCCCAGAAAGGTCAGGACCCGGGTTCGAATCCCCATTCGGTTTTCCATGGTTTCCGGAATCAATCCAGGCGAATGGAGGAATGATTCTTTCAGGCAGCCAAATTCGTTCATTTCCTTGCCCGCAGGTATCTATCAACACTATTTATAATTCGAACACAAAAAAAAAGACGCCAGTGAAGTGGCAAACGTCGCATGTGGAGTGCAGTTTGACGCAACTAGTAAGATTTTACTGTAGTTCAAAATCGATCTTTCAGATGGCGTCATCCGTACTCTTTGCACATTCACCACTCTATTCACTTTACAATCAAAGAACGACGCGTTACTATTAACTACTTTACAAAATAATACGTGAAACTATCAGAAACAGTTAAAAGTTTACTTTATGAGGAAACGCTGTCAGACAATAGCAAAAATCTTTCAAAGCTGTTCAAGAATGTACATAATAAATCGCACTCCTTACAACCGAAAACTCGAATAGAATTATTTTCTTTTATTTTGTTGTATTTCAGCCATAATAAGTAGCTATTTTCCAACAATGAAACGATCACATTGGAACAAGATTCGAATTAAATTTATTGCTATTTGCTGTTATTTGCGGTGGTTATTCCCACCCAATATTAATATCTAAATCTTCAAACATTTGTCGATTTGAGCCATAACCCTAAATTTCGGTACCACACAGATGGCACCATTACGCGGAATAGAAAATGTAAATTGTATCTAAAAATAACGGTAAGTAAAATTCTGTTTTAGTTTTGTTTATGAATCAATGAATTCAGATTTTATATTTGACAGCCCTCTTGTAAATGTCGTCGTACGACACAATACCATTAAAATGAACGTTTAAAAAGTGGAGCAAACGGCTTTTTTTAATACTCAGTAGCCAATCTTCAATTTTACCATTTCTTCAGATCTCTAAAAATGCTGTAGATGAGACTACTTTTCCAACATCAGGTAGGCATACAGGCTGGAGTTGTGACTGGAACCTTTTTAATATTGAATGAAATCTGTTTATTTCACCGAAACAACCGATTAGTTGAGTTTTTTGCTTATGGCATAACGCCTCGTCGACGTCATCAGAGGAGAGAGAGGATTAGTAGGGGCAAGGAACAACAAGGGATTCGATTACGTCCTTTTGAAGGAATCAACCCGACATTCGCCTTGAGTGATTTGCGGAGACCATGGAAAAACCAAATCTGGATGACCGAACGGGGATTCGAACTCGCGACCTCCCAAATGCGATAGGTCTAGCGGCGGCACGGCGCTAGAGTGTACCCTGCCCTTTCAAGGTTAAAGTGCTCGGTTTCAAAACTTTATGCTAATTTGATTGGAGAAGTAGAACTAAGATACAAAAGAAATGGTTTAAGTAGTTAACTAAAATCATTAAAAACGGATGATCGAAACGTCAAATTAATCATGAAACTGGAAATAATATAAAATCTAAGTAAAGCAGTTTTACTGATTTTACTTTGTACACTAAATTACTCTGAGAATATTTTAAAAAATAATAAAAAATAAAATAAAAACAAGTAACTAACTCATTTCCGTTCTTTTACACGAACACGTTCACAAACCATCTAAGATAGGTTTGGAAGGAAGTTCTATTTTGTAAATCAATACTCTTTTGTGCTTTCTTCGAGTAGTAGTAAATTCGTGTGTTATTTGACTTGGTGACAGAATTTAGATTTGCCGCGCATACCGCGTCTGGACCTACATTTTGGCGTGGAGTCAGAACCACGGAATGTCCTGGCGCTCGTGTGGGCATATGAGTTGAACCCGGGAACACAAACTTTGAAAGTAAGCACCTTAAACATTTTTTTTTTTTAATTCGTCCACTCCACCTTCCGTTTTGCATCATGAAAAACAACTCCAAAGTTAACTCGTCGAAATGTGGGTATTCATGAGCTACCAGAGCACTCTTCGAGAAATCAATTATTATTTCATAGACACAAAATTGTATACGTACAATACTCATTCCGTTCCTGCAATATGGAATGACGTTTCTCAACCTCCAAATACAACAATTTAAAACTAAACAAAAAGTTAGAGTTTTCCGGTGCCACCAAGAAGAATTGTTAGATGAACATGAAAATAAAATCTATAGTAATAAAAAAGAAAAAAAAATGCAATAGGTACGTTACCATTGTACTCACCATCAGCAGACACAACAACTTTGCTGACACGGTAAGCTTTGATAACCTGCAACACACAACAAATACGACGTGTGTTAGTGGGTCACTAACTATACCAGGTGCATAAAATAAAATGGCATCAATACAGGTGTCTATAACAAGATTCATTCAGGCACTGTGTTTGTGACACTCATCATTTCAACATTTTCTACATCTTGGACTACAATTATTATTGTGATTTATTGCTCTTTAATGGGGAGCTCAATGCTAACTCGTAGCTCTAGAGATATGGACAAAAATCCATCTACTTTGCTGTGCTATACAGGATGGTATACTACAGAAATGTTAAGGATATTTTCCCAGAGTTAACTTCGATAATCTATACTTTGATATGCACAAATATAATTTTATTCTTCCTGCCAATAAATGTGTTTCCCAGGGATCTCTAATTGCATATTTGGAAGATTCTAAATAATCGGTGTAAGCAGCTTTCCAGACAGCGTAGGATGCCATTGTAGACCGCACTATACGAAGCGGAAATACAAAGCAAATAAATATTTCTCAGGATCCTGATCCATGCCAGCTTAAAGCACAAGTAGAACTTAAGAACAAAAATGAAAGGTTGGCAGGAGAAAAACATCAGAATATTGCATCACGTGGTGAAATTTTGATTTTCTTCTTGTTTTTGAACATGAGTACCGCCACCAGAAAACTAGTAAACACCAATAGAGGTTTTCTTCAGCTCCGCTACTAAAAGTAGATAAAAGAGTTCAGTAGATCCATACATGAGACAGGTAGAACTGCTTCGCTCTCGAACAATTAGATCCTTTAAATGAATTTCTGAGTCAAGTCTACACTATACAGTGTGTATTCACTTCACTCTGTGAAACATAATGGTTTCTATCAGTGTTAAAGATCGTGTATTAAGAATAAAAATGTTCTGGTGATTTGGCCACTATGCATGCCACGTTTCCGCAGACCTATATAGATACCTTAAATGTGTTGCTTTATGCAACTTACAAATACACAAAAACTTAGATGTTCTTCACACGTCCTTAGGGTTTGACAAGTCTTGCACAAAATCATACATATTATGCCTTTCATTTCAGTAAAAATTATGGCTCGCATAATGGCCAAATCACCAGAATATTTTTACTATAAATAACCGATCTATAACACCCAGAGAAATCAATATGTTTCACAGAGTGAAGTAAATACACACTGTAAAGTGTACAATTGCTTCAGAACAAGATCTCATATCTCTTTGTCACTAAACAACGACGAGACATGGCCTATTTTTACAAGAATTGTTTTTGTGGGCTCTCATTTCTTTTTGTAAATTGATCATTTATTCTGAGTAATTGCTCAAATGGAACGATGCCATTTGAAAATTGGAGGATGAGAACATTTTAGAATTCAGACATTAACACACGCTGTCAATAAGGGAGCGTCGATAAACTACGCGACTCGCTCTAGAGGGGGGGAGGGTTGGCTGGATAGCTAAGCTGGGCTTCGTGGGGGAAGGGGGGGTTCTAAGATAGGCCACGTAGCTTTCCATTCATCTTATTTGTCGCAGTTAAAATGAGGTACAGAACACACAACAGCATGTGAATATTAATTTCATTATCTTCTTATGTAATTTACGATAATCTGACAAGAGAAAACAGTACAAAATGTCTTCTGGAAAAAAGCTACGTGCTACACGTGGGGGGGAGGGGGTGGGGGTCGGAGGTAGAGGCAAATGCTACGTCGGGCTACGTGGGGGGTAGGAGGGTTCACATGAGGCCAAAATGGAGCTACGTGGTTTATGGACACTCCCTATGGCCGCTCATTCATCAAACAAAGGGTGTACGCTACGGCCGAGCACGCCAGTTACCACACATAAGTAAATAACGAGTAATAGGATGGAAGAAAAATTTAAAATGTTAGTTACACTTGCTGTTCACTGTGCATAAAATAAATTTCACGCAAATAATGTCATTAATAGCAGAGCAATCGACTTGCAAATATGTGCCAAAATTTTTCACGTTTTGAGCTGCCATTAAATAAATACGTGGAAAATCGCCTATATTAGACTTTTCTTCTTATTTGTGGATGAAACTATATATGTGCACCAATTTATGGGACCATGGGATATACGGTAGAATTTGGATGTCAGAATTTCACTAACTTCTAAAGTAAGGAGAGGAAGAAAATAAAATTTAACAGGTTGGTTAAACTTAGTAATCACCACCTATAATGAAAATCTGAGGCATTTAATTTTTTTAGGGTGAAAAGGGATTTCATGTTTGGGGTAGTATATGGAAATTTTATAGTTTTAGACTTTTCTTATAATCTGGGTGTAAAACTTCATGTGTGTACCAAATTTCAACTTCCTAAATCTACGGGAAGTATCTCAGAGTTTTGATGATCATCAGTCAGTCAGTTAGTGAATGACAAAATCTGCGAATTTTGCACAGGAATAAAATCCAAACTAAGATCAGAAGAAGAAAAATTTGGTGTGGTTGCTAAGCTTGCTGATATCTATGCATAATGAAATTGAGGCATGTAGCTTTACTAAGGTCAAAAAAATTGAGGTGCAAAAACGGCCCGAATCTCTTCGGGAAAAGGGGAGGCAGTGGCGTCGTTGGCTACTGTGCACCTAGATCAAGATTTTCAAAAAGAAACGCCAGATATTATCAAAGTTATCGCTGTTCTATATATTTAAGACTACCAAAGTTAGATATTATTTGCGTTATAAAACAAAAAGTCTAAATAAATATTCATACACTAGAAAGAAGCGTTTCATTTTAAAAAGGTATAACGTATAAAGTCTCTATGTAATGTAATATGAATTTTATCATCTGAATTCTGGTTCTTGTCTGTACAGGACTCAAAGACACATAAACGTCATGCCACAAATGATTTTAATACCCTGAAAATTTGTTAAATTTACGAAATTTTGGAAATTACTGCATGTTCTTCACGATAGATGAAGGAAGTAATATTTATATATATTTATCGACACGTAACGAGTTTTGTGTAAGCTGTAGCAGCCTTATAAAGCGGAAGTTAAGCGTGGAGACTGTTAATTTGAGTGTGGGTAGTCACACGGCAAGGACCATACGGCAAACAAGGCCACAGAACTTGCTAATGGAACATGTTGGCCGACAACTGTATCTGTCATTACTACGACGCTCTGCTGGCGGGAATCTAATCATGTTTTGCTGAGACTCCACACCACGGACGATACTGCAGATAATGATATATGCTAATAATAAACTACTGGGTCAGCCTTATTAGTTAATACAACTACCGGTCATTTAAGTAACACGTTTTTGAAAGAGTGAATTAAACCTACAGAACTCGTAGAGAAGCAATGGACCCTTTCCCTCTCAACCAGCTGGAACTGAACATTTGGAACTGTCTTCCGAATCTGATACATACATAATCTTCCGGCGAGAACGATTGTTAAAAGCTAGAACGGAGCAAATAATATAAAATTGTTAGCCTACCTTCTGAGATAATTTTGTAACTCAGTACTGCTAAGCAAAATTGGTAAAACAAGAAAACAGCCTGCCAAAATCTACCTGTGTGACTTACTGACCATTAGACCCGTTCGATAATTATTTATCAGTACAAAGGAGAGTTCAGCGGCAAAGTTCGTTCATTGTGCAAGTGATGCTCACGTTCTGTCGATAATATTTAGGGATTGTTAGTAAAGCAGCAATATTCTATTTGCAGACGTTGCGATACGATGTTATTAGGAACGTTATCTGAGCTTAATGTTTCAAAGATAAAGTAGAAGAAAAGTAATAATTTATGTTATTTGGGGAGGAAGATTTTCAATATTTTAATACTATCGGCATTTTCTTCCACGGTACAATAATCTAAGAAGATTAAAAAGTAAAAACGTATGTCACTGTTGGCAGGGATATCCCGAACCTGGAACCTTCTGATCTTCAGTCAGATGCCTTAACCACCGTGTCCGGACAAAACCGCGAAGTGACAAAACCGCGAGGACAAAACCGCGCAGACAGAACCGCGAACGGACAAAACCGTGAAACGGACAAAACAGCGAAACGGACAAAACCGCGAAACGGACAAAACAGCGAAACGGCATTTGGCGAAAAATTCAGGAAATACCGGGATTTCAAGAAAAGTACAATGACAAAGAAGACATCACGTTTCAAACAAAGATAAAGAAACTTGCAGCAATTGCCTTTATTCCTGTTTCAGAAGTCATCTCTGTTTATGAAGAACTCTGTGATAGGGAGTTTGCAGACGAGGAATTCTCTCCACTTTTCGATTACATTGATGATACACGGATTGGACGTATTCTTCGAGGAAATCGACGACGAGAACCACTATTTCCAATCGAAATTTGGAACCAAAACCAGAATGTTAAAAATTCGTTAGAGAGAACCAACAACTCCGTCGAAGGTTGGCACAATGCTTTTCGATTATTACTTGGATCAGGCCATCCTACAATTTGGAAACTCATAGAAGCTTTCAAGAAGCAGCAAAATCTGACGGAGGTTAAATTGGTGCAATATGGAAGGGGAGATAGAAAAATACAGAAAATGACATATGCGAGAGTCACCAAGTCGATTTTCAATTTAGTTAGTGAATATGATTGTAGCGATGCACAGAAATTTCTTTCTGGTATAGTTCATAATTTCGATTATTAAATAGTGTGTGCTTGTGTATTTTGTTACAATTTATATTAACTTATTAATGGTTTATCGATGTATATTTCGTATAATCCATCTATATTGTATTTTTATTTTCCATAATGTTCATGCTTTTGTGTAATTTTTATAAATAATAAAAAATAATGGGGTGTTACGTAGATCACCTCCTCGTGGTGCACCCTGGGTAACGCTAAGAATCAACGAACTCTTGTGGTTTTATGTATTCCTGGTTTTTCTGTATTCGCGGTTTTGTCCTTTCGCGGTTTTGTCCGTTCGCTGTTTTGTCCGTTCGCTGTTTTGTCCGTTCGCTGTTTTGTCCGTTCGCTGTTTTGTCCGTTCGCGGTTTTGTCCGTCGCGGTTTTGTCCGTCGCGGTTTTGCCCTAGAACCCTTAACCACTGAGTCTCCTGAAGGCGCAAACTTCGTTCTTCAACCAAACCTAGAAACCTACTGCACTCGGTTTGAAGGGAGAAATTATTTGGCGCCGCCACTAGCTCCGGATTTGCCGGTGTATGTCAGCACGATAGTATGTTATGGTTACCTTTGCTCTAAGCCTCTGTTTCTCAACCAGTGGTCCGCGTGAACGAGTCAGGTTGTCAAGCCGAATATTAAAAATTGTTCACAGAAAACGTAAAGGGTACTCGTACTTTTATGGTCATAAACCAAACATTGTAAAAGCCATGAACATTTCAACGACCAAGCAAAAAAAAACCGGCATTTTTGATTTACTGTATTGTGAGTATGATAAAATATGTTTCCAGCTGGCTTCAAAGAGAGCGTCGTTCGTTAAGTTAATGATCGTTTTACGAGGGCGTTGCCTTAGGTATAGGTCTTAAAGGGACGGTATATATAAACTAGGCCCACAAAAGTTAGTGGTCCGTAGAATTATTTTTTGACATTTTACGGGTCGTCGGGTTGAAAAAGGTCGAGAAACACTACTCTAAACAAAATCATGGATTTTCGTCCTTGTTACACAGCACGGGTTCAAATTTTGGCTGAATAATCGGGAAAAGTCTAAACATATCAAGTAGGGTGCGGACATAAACTTTGAAGAAAGCCGCCTTACTGATACCATCAGAGGAAACATCACGTGCGACAAGCCACAGACAAACACTATAAATCATGCACAAGAAGCAAATACAAACATGATAGGATCGGCCGACTGCGCGAACTTTATCGCCACCGATATTCAAATAGCGAGCGAGCGGCGGGCAGACGATACCTGGTGGAAGCTAAGTCAATGTTTGTGGAGCCGCGCACACGCTGGCGTCGCGTCGCGGCTAGACGGGACTGTTGCATAAGCGACATCGGTCTTCCAAGGCTTCGCCTCGCCCAGCGCGGGCCGCCCCAACAAAGCAATGTGTCTTCCTTTTTTCAGACACGATTATTTTTGTCTCTTTCTACGAAAAAAGCTGGAAACACCTTGCCGGAAACTACCAGAGCTTAATGGATTGCTACGCACGATACAAATATCCTTTCAATCGATCTCTTTGTCACATTTCCCAACATTTTGGGTTCGTCTGTCCTTTACTGACCGCTGGCACAGTCAGATTTGGAGTTCCGGTTTTACGACCGCAGGCTCTAGCTGACGCCAACCATTTTATACCAACTGCCTGGTCTTAATACCAACTGCCTGGTCTTAATACCAACTGCCAGGTCTTAATACCTGCTGACGGGGATGTAAAGTGTTGCCATCTGTCTGCGAAATGGGTAAAAATGTTCTATGAGTGGCGAGTTAGTTTTTGTTTGTGAAATGTGTAGTTGTGCTGTTTGGTGGTGCCCTGGGCTCATAACCGGATCCATTGTACCCCCGATCCAATGAGCAGCACTGAGCCACAGGGAGCGTTC
This sequence comes from Vandiemenella viatica, assembly GCA_031002005.1. NCBI lineage: Eukaryota > Metazoa > Arthropoda > Insecta > Orthoptera > Morabidae > Vandiemenella > Vandiemenella viatica. Next base: position 282,794,480 of record JARYHS010013630.1, on the reverse strand, counting down.
ATAAACAACGTAGCTCCAATTTGGCTTCCTGTAAACCCTCCCCTCCCCCACGTTGCCCGACGTGGCTTTTTTCTCTAATCCCCCCCATGCGTGGCACGTAGCCTTTTTCCCTAATGATTCTAGAAGACATTTTGTTCTGTTTTCTCTTGTCAGGCTATCGCAAATTACATATTACGGATATCACGGAAATAAATATTTGCATGTTGTTTTGTGTTCTGTATATCATTTTAACTGTGATAAATAATATGAATGAAAAGCTAAGTGGCCTGGCTCGGAACCACCCCCCCCCCTTTTTCACGTAGCCCAACGTAGCTTACCAGCCAACCCCTTCCCCCCCCTTTATTTACACTGAGCCACGAAGTTTATGGACGCTCCCACACTGCCGGTTACAAATTTTCTTATCAATCATCACATATTAAGAAACAGTCAGAACAGGAATTTACTGCAACCAAATACTTTGGTATATAATGAGGAGTCATCATAGACACTAGCACTAAATTTTCATTACTGTCATTATCCAATAAAAACTAACAGCAGATTTCTTCTTGTATCAACAACGCCCCTTATATGACAGCTGCAATACACAAAAACGGGTTATTAATAATAAGCTCTACAGCAGAGAACGTACTTCACAATAAATGTCAAACCAAGTTGAATTATATTGCATTAACTGCGCAAAAGCGTTATTAGTATCAGCTATGGTTAACAGTTGATATCGTCTTCCAGAGAGGGAAAGAAGTCATGCAGAAACTATGACTGAACGCCGTATCACTACCCGAAGATTAGAATGAATTTTCTTCAAACAACTCTATACAGCAATGTAAAACGCAAATTAACTGACTTTGAGGAATGGACTATTTCGAAGGTGCGGGAGCATTAAATACCTTAAATATCTTGAAGACCTCTATCAATAAGTTAACGAACTTGAGCTAAACCACGAAAAATTTAACAGTATAAAAAAGACACTTTTCTGTCAAAGATCATACGTACAAAAAACCAACCGTGTTAAATTCTTTCGGCATATATGTACATTCCAACAACTACACAAAATATTACGATGTAAAATATAAGAAGCGTTAAAAAAGAACTGTCTCAAATATTTTCTAAGGAGCGCTTATTTCTCTCAGAGATTTATTTCAGTGCCTTAATCTTTAAGACGCTTCAACCGCTGTATATATCATCTACATCTTGTAATTAACGTTTTTGAAGACTTGCTACGTATCATTCCTATTTTCCCGAGTCTACAAACCCTAATATAAGAGAAGGGAAACTCCAAGTCATTAATCAAAGTAAAAATAGTGATACCAAACATTTCCTATAAGTTTATAAGTAAAATACGATTTTTGTTCCTTTTCCTAACATCTCTGATTCATTGTCTGTCATGTCGAGAAGTGTCGCTTCACTAGTGTAGAACCAATGAACCTAATAATATATTGTAAAGATATACATGGAATGAACTCTGTTAAATAATTAACGTTCTAATAACAAAAAAGGGAATTACTCTTGGTGCTTAACAGAACTACCCACTAAAAGGAACAAAACGATACGAGACAAAGCTGAGCCGGGCACGTTAAACTGCAGCACAAGATTTATGTGGGCCCGCGATACATCATGGGCTTCGGGTTTATTTAGGACCGTCGAAATGAACAGCGGCGTCTCGACTGAGGATGGGCTTTTATTACTCGCCTCGTTGACTGAGAAATTCGGCAGCACAGTCAACCAAACACAGAAAATTATTCACTTCCTCCACATGATCTCATTTTGAGAGTCTAATTTTTCTCGCTAGGGACAGGAAAAATATTAGAGTTAAGCTTGGTATCCAAACCGAAAGTTGGTTGGACCCTTCCGAAGGAGATGTAGTTAGCTTGTTATTAGAGACAGTTCCTTTTCTCCTTACCTAACCTAACCGGGTAACCCTACAATTTAACTGGAATCAGAACCACGGAAGCTTTATGGCGTACTTCACATAACACAGTAAGCTTGCCAGAGGTGAAGGTCGCATAAGGGACATATGAAAATCCCCGCCGAGACAGGAATTCGAAACGGGGACCTTTCGATCTCCAGTCAGACGCCTTAACCACTTTCTTGTCTTTTATTAATTTTTAGGAGCGCCCTACAAGATGTTTGCGTAAATGTTTCAGTTTCTTGTGATTGATTGCACATTTACGGTCAAACCACTGAGCAACAAGGTCGCTCAGAAAAAGTGTTGTGATAGGAAAATAGTTTTTTTTTACTTTAAATACCATTTGAAGTCATAAAATTTATTTCATATATGCAAAGATAGAGAAAATACAACTTTTGAAACAGGCGCGGGTTAAATAATTCTTGTTAATAAGCCAAAGGTGGGAAGTTGGTTTAGAGTGCATCAACACGGTAAGCGCTACACCCTTGTTTCAACAGTAGTTTGTTTACTTTTAATCACTATGAATGGAAAGACATTCAAGTGTCCATTACGCAACTGATAATTATAACGTTACTAGTACCCCAACATAAACCAGACGAAATTTTGGGCAGGTTTCATGTAGTTCTACAATGATAGCTCAGATATACAACCAGCAAAAGTAGTTGGTGAGTCTGGGATAATCGGTTTCTTTCCTGACTTACGCACGTCGTCCAGGAACCAGCTACACGCCGCAGACAAAAGCTGTTCGGGACATTAGTGCTCCGACTGGCGTAAATGTGCAGATACATTTATGCAAAATAACGTCAAGATGGGTGCCTTGGTTACTGAATGCAAATCAGGCTCTCGCTGCTGCTGCTGCTGCTACGCTAGACAAACGTAAGAATCACACTAACAAGATACCGACAATTGTAAAAATCAGTTTCAGCTCGTGGCCAGAGGTGTAATGTCGCAAAGCAGTAACATCCGCTTCTTCACCGTTGTGAAAGTCGGCGTTTCGAATACTTTATACATTAGGTAAATTTCAAAGGACACGTGATGTAGCGAGCAAGCCTCATGAAACTGTCGTCCGCGGCTCGATTCTAACTGCTGGCAACTATTATTTATTTATTTATTCAAATATGTATACATATAATTCCGACAATCAGTTTCAACAATTACGCATAATATATTTTTTTTAATGTCTTCGTTGTGGAAAACCCGGCGGCGTCTCGTTTCGATCCTCCCGTCCCATGGCACGTGAACGAACATGTCCTTCAACATCATACCTGCCTAGCATATATTTCTATTTTTGAAATATAACTTTGTTTGCGAACAACATAATGAAGTTCGAAAGTGTAGGATTTTTCCCCAGAACTGCAGGCGTTTTAAATTTATTATATGGATAATTATTGAAACAGATTTCCAGGAATTACCTGTACACACATTTGAATAAATAATAATTTAAAAAAACTTGCCAGCAGCGAATTCGATCCGGCGACAACGGGCTTATGATGTAGAAGCATCCAACGGAATGTTTCAATGCTGATTTTCTTGACGACGCGACGGCGAAGAAGCGCATATTACTGCTTTGCTTCTATGAAACACAGTATGAATCGAATCTGAATTTACAACTGGCGGCCTCCCCTTGTAAATCGGATTCGGTGGTGGCGGGACTAGATTGTGAGCTCCACTTGCCGTGGGTCGCCGATTTCAGTTCGGTGTTTAATTCAAGTGTTCCGTTTTGTCCTACAATCGAATAGACAGATAAATACTGTAAGACGTATTAATATATGCAAGATTACCATATAAATACATTGAGCAGTGCTGGCTGAATGGATAATGCCTAGTGCCGTTTTAATAATAATAGAACCATGGTAACTGAGGCTCAAATAGTCCACATTTGTTATAATATGTTTGGGCATCTCAAAAAAGAAATTTATGTGGACATAAATTTTATAATAGTTGGAGAGAGATATGTGTAGTTGGCTACATACGATGACTTATTTTACAAATTTTGACGAAGAAAGATCTTAAAAGTTGTTAGCGGAATGGAAAGGTATAAACCAGGGGTGGCCAACCCAAATCTTGCGGCCTACTTCGGAAATGCATCATTATATATCAAGAATGTTATTTTAAAATCAAAGTTAATTTTTCTCATAATTTCGACAGTTAATTTTTGAATATATGGATGCACAAATAATGTATTTTTTAATATATTGGTTTTCACTACTTTGGCCATTATAAAATAAAAATGTTTTCTAAAAGTGAGATGAATCTCGCGAGCCGGAAAAATGTTTAATGCCGGCCGCGGGTTGGTCACCCCTGGCGTAAACAATAGTGTAGGCTATGCAGAACAATAGCTGTGTGTGCTGTGTATATTGATCCAATACCACAAGCATTGAAGCAATAATAATTAAGCACCAACTTCGACGGGATGGAACCGAGTGTGGTGGGTGAACGGTTAGCGCTCTGGCCTCGCATTCGGGAGGACACCGGTTCGAATCCCCGCCCGGGCACCCAGATTTAGGTTTTCCCAAGATCACTCCAGGTGAATGCCGGGATGCTTCCTTCTAAAGGGCCGTGGTCGAGTTCCTTCCCGTTCCTTGTACCAGTTCCATCCCGCCTCTAATGATCATGACGTCGACGAGGCGTAAAGCCATAAGGAAAGAAAAAGAAAAGTTGGGCTGGACATGACATCCGAATGTCGAACAGTCACCTCCGGAAACAGAGAATGTATTCGCAACTAAAGAACAGCCAGAGAAATCAAGGGCGACAAATGAAGCGATACGACAGGGATAAATGAAGCGATACGACATTGGACTTAAAAGCCAATCTTAATAAATGTCTACAGCGCGGAGGCTGTAGTCTGTAATCGATCTGCATGGCTACAAATGATTCATGAGTGATCACAGCATTATGAAGAGCAACGACGACAACTGGAATCCGACAAAAGAAATAGTAGCAAGGAACAGGAGAAGAGACGATCCGCCACGATCTCGTGCTGATGTGTGCCATCACGGTGGAAGATCCTGCTATTCTAAAATTCGACTTCTTAGCCACTTAAAAACACATAGATAATAAGTCTAAATACATTGTACACTCGCAAACGAGTGAATAACTCAAATGAATGAATGAATTGATAGATTATTATTTAACGACTGGTTCTAATTCTACCGACTCTCATATTTTATGGCGGGACAGAAATTTTATCAACTGGGTCTTTGTAATGTGTCGTACGCTATCACTCATAATCCTGACAGATGTAAACAATAGTTTACGATATGACTTAATGATGATCTTAAAGATTCAGCTTATTTCGAATTCAACGGTGGAAACTTTTGCTGTAATCTCAAACTGTAGAGAAGGTGTTTGATACAATTTAAAAAATCTATTCGGGATAGTTTACGGATCAACTGCATTTGGTCCTTCTTAAACATTTAGCACATTTTCGAAGACGTAGTCCAATAGAAACAGAGTCGGATAAATGTTTGACAGTTCAGTTATATCTTCCACGTAAAAACATAGCACGTACGGTTTCAAATGCTAGTGCAGGTGTTCTCTCCTTACTAAAATGAGAAGTCATTCTCTCTGATATCTGATGTTTGGTAAATTCGCGGGATCCTTTAAGGATCCTCCGGTTCCCGTGTAATTTGTGAAGGTAAAGCTCCGTATTCCCATTTTATCCTCTGGCACAAGGAAGTAGTGTCGAGGTCAACACTAAGCTCTGGCCGTTATTTAAATCCCCGAGAAAAATAATCTTCTCGATACCTATTGGGTTTCGAAGAAAAATCCTCAGTTTCTTTGGTGATCGAAGCTAGTCGATCAGGCCGGAGTCACACTCACTACCGCCTGAGATAGGCTTCCCTTATTTTCAGAGTGGTGTAGCGGACAATGTTTCAAAATGGTCTAATCACTGATTACCTAGGTGTCATAATCCGTATTGCTGTGGACTTAGTTTATCCTTTCACTACCGATTTTTTCACATATATCACAGTTGGCTGGTCATCGGGACCAAGCATTGCCTTCATTTTGATATGTTTGTTTTAGTTGTTGCTTCAGCTCATAGAACCATTCAAATATATTCTTAACTAATTGTTACCTGCGACCTCGTACGCATGTACTTAAAACTTTATTCCTAATTGGATATATAAAACAGAAATTACGTATAAGGTGTCCAAAAAGAACAAAGTCGGGATAATTTATGGGGAAGCCATTCTACCATCTAACCTGTTCTCTTGAAGAGAATCAAAGCTGACTGCGAGAGAACTAAAACCTGGATGACCGATCTCAAATTACATAGACTATCACACGCTATCCTTCTGTCACCGTTAGGTTAGTTTTCAAAATTCTAATGATACTTAGTATTTCATCAAAATCAGTTTAGCCGATTATTCACGAAAACGTAACAAACCAACAGGGAGACAGAGTTAATTTCACATTTTTAATGATGGTGTGGATGTTGAGATTCTTAATTTTTTACGTACTTATTCTCCTCTAATGCTTTGTTCCCTGCTTATGAGCATTTTTATTACTTCCCACTACTTCAATTTTCTTGTCATATATTAAAAATACTTTCTGTGGTATTATCTCATTACCTGTTTGATAATCGTTTTCTTTTTTAAAAAGAAAACTAAAGAGTTACCAGTTGTAACAGATGATACAGGAACAACTGTTCCAACGCTTTTGCAAAATAGAAGGCTAAAAAGAAACCGGAATAGAGAAAAACTAATGGGAAACGTGAATAGCGCAGATGGATTGGTGATAGGCCGTCAAATCTGCTGCCACAGTAATCAGTCTCCAATTAGAGCCATCATCAGCGCTTAACATCCAAACGAGCTACATTATGGAGCATAGCCACTACATCGGCTAAAAGCTGGCTTAATGATCTGCTGAAAGTAATTGCCCCTGTAACGGTCGAGCAGCGACATTCAATGCATTTCAAACACCACAACTCTTTGCCGCTGTAGCCGACAACTCAATTATCGCGCCACCACAGAGAGAGCGCTCTGCGCGTCCCATTCGTAAGCGAACGATTTAACCAACACACATCTCGAATAAAGTCACATCTGACTACAAGCGCTTAATCAATCAACACTACACGCGAAAACTCGCAAGAAACGTGTCCACGAGTTATTTAGATAACATCTAAAGATTTATCAAGATGCAAGCAAACAACTTAATAACGCATAACCAATGAAACAGCCTTTATTACATGTGACAGATGAAAATAAAGCAATTTCAAATTGAACCTTTCCACATGTGACGACAGTTTAAATTACCCATGTACTTTTTATAAGATTAACTTCGTTGTTTTCACATTTCCTGCTTGTTGGTTGGCAGCTAGTGACATGAAACACAACCTTGCAATTGTTTTCAAAAAAAGTTGTTTTTATACCAGTCGTTCGCTGTCAAGTTCTCTAACACTTGAACGAATTCGTTCATGATAGTTTTGGGAATTGAAGCAACTGTCATTGACACACAGGGACTACATTTTCTGAGCACTACGTGTTTCAAAACTTAAAGAAAATACTTATTAAGGTGGCATTCTTTCTAACTTGATAATATGGTGTTGGGTGGTGGGAAATGGTTAACTATTTATTTCTAGAAAGAAGGAATACTTGTGATAGTAACAAAGGAAAATAAAATTTCAACGAAGAAAATTACAGTCGATTTAAGGAAACCTATATAAAGTGGTTCTGTAAAAAATACTGTTATGAAGCGAATGCGACCCCTCACAGCTCGCCTTCATCTACTTGGCACAGAGATGGCAGCATTGTGTTGTGGGCTCACTTGCGTCCGGCTACCATCGGCCGCAAGTCTCTACCTGTTGATGTGAGAAGGCTAGGCGAGCTGCTATTAGTAAAAAAAGATTGGAACAGAGTAGAATCGGATACATAAACGATAATTGTGACAGTAAAATCTGTCCTATCTGCAGTAAACAACGAATATGGAACTTTCGAAAACTCATTTATAATCAATAGCTAATCTCTCTTGGTAACAAGGAAAACAGAGAAGTAAGAAATTAAAGAATAATATTATCTCTCCCCCCCCCCCCGAAATACATACATGTCAACGTAAATACTGGTTTATGACTTTACGCCTCGACGACGTCATTAGAGGCGGGAAAGGACTGTGGGGACAACGAACGGGAACGAATTCGGCCAGGGTCTTTCGATGGAAGCATCTCGACATTCACCTGGAGAGATTTTGGGAAACCATGGAAAACCCAAAATCTGGATGCCCGGCGGACGGGGATTCGAACCCGCGTCCTCCCGAATGCGAGGCCACCACGCTCGGTCACGGAATAACAATTTTGTGTAATTCATAAAAAGCTTCTTCTGGTTATTCATCGTTAGGACGTATTCTTATGACGAGATATTTGTGGGTCTATGCTGGATTAATGGAAAAGTCAGTAGAAATAGGTTAACGTGATTATAAGAGATTTGTGGGTAATTTCGTACAGTGTTTGAAGTATGGTTTCGATAAGTTGAAGAAAGTTCGAAACAGCGGAGGATATTTGTGAAGTACGCGCGAAGAGCAAGATGAAGAAAAAACGTACTGATTAGGTAGTCTGAATAACACCATCCCCCCCCTCCCCTCCACACAAATTGTATTAATTAAATAAGTGTTGGATTAAAGATTGCTAATCTTGAGAAATTAAAGGGTATTATTCCTATCATCTCACATGCCAACTGTGAATTTAGAACATTGATAATTCACGTTAAACTCCACCTAAAAAAGTTATTATCTAACCGACCACCACACCAGTGTTTCGCGACATACCTTCACACTAAAATTTTTTATGAAGGGATGAGGCTGATGCTGCAAATGCCTGGATTCAGTTTCATTGTTTGGATAGTTTGGAGTTTTATCGCGGCAGATCATTGGATCGGGATTGATTTTTCAGGTTTTCTGTTTTAAAAGCATCTCATCACATCATTCGAGTACGGCACAATAAATGAACCACAACACTTGTAAAAAAAAAAAAAAATAAGAAGAAGTAGTTACAGGCGTTTTGAGAAATGCCATCTATAGCGTTATATGTTCGATCTCGATGCGAATGTTAATAAGAATAACAATGAGATCCGGAAGCTATTGTCCCAACTATTAATAAAATTAATAGAACTTAATTTTATCGTCAATTTAAATTGTTAGTTAGGTAAAGCTAATAACATGCTGTGTCGCTGGCACGCGTGAGCTCTATCGCAGCGGCCATCTCACCGCAACTGCAAACCAAAGCTGTAATTGACATTCCTGGGCGGCCGGAATTTTAACGTGCATCCATAAACTGCAGTGCGGCCGGCAATATAACCACATACTCATTCGTCCGCTAAAAGCCTCTGAGCTACTGCAACATATTTCTAGCTTTCAGGACCGTGATACCGTAAACCCCAGCCACAAGGAAAAGCCAACAAACTACTCATATCGCGGCCAGTGAATGAAAATAAAATCAAATGCAGGCAGTTGACCGGTTTTATATTCCTGCAGGTCTCAGCACTTCATAAACTGAAACGGTCTTTTGGACAGCATTGCTGGAAGAAAATGAACAGCTACCAGTGCAAGTAATGACAGAACGCTTTGTCATTAGGAGTTGTTATGGAAATCGTTTGTGTAGGAGAATTTGGAAGATAGTGTGATTAATTCATTGTGACCTTTATAATTTGTACTGGAATGACTGTGTCTAACCACGTATTACATACACAATGAAATACTAATCGTAAAGAAATTCAATGTTCTTTAAAACTATTTTAAAAACATTTTCCCTTCGCATTATCAAGCAGTTGTGAGGTACATAATAATGCCATCGGACGTCCCGTGCTAGGTATTTTATTCCGAATTAGCTGTGTCCGCGAATTCATCACGCGGGATTTCAGATTTGTTCTGATTAAGGGTTAAAGAAATATTTTTTTCAACTGCTTAACGTCTCTTAACAGCGAGGTCTTTACAGACGGGAAAGGATGGGAGGGGCAAGGAATGGGAAGGAATCCGGCCATGGCCTTTTGAAGGAAGCATCCCGGCATTTGCCTGGAGTGATTTGGGAAACCATGGAAAACCCAAATCTGGATGCCCGGACGGGGATTCGAACCGCCGTCCTCCCGAATAAAGAAATATTGACTGCGTGAGTAAAAGCAGAATAATAGTCCTGTATTTTTTTAGTTTCCTTGTTTTTTTCCCCTAATGGTTTTACGCCTCGTCGACGTCATTAGTGGAATGAATTCGGCCACGGCTTTTTGAAGGAACCATCCCGTAATTCGCCTGGAGTGATTACGGAATACTATGGAAAACCATATTCTGGACGGTGATACTTCGATCTCCTTTTCTCCTTCTGAATTTCTATTGTACAGAATACATTCATAACGTTTTGAGCACATCATTTGTTTCTGCCTGTCGTTGAAACTGTCACTAATTGGGAAAGTTTGTTTGTTGATGACCCACAGACGAACTTCAGTCGTGTACACATGGCTTTTCTATAATCAAAATTTGAATTGGTGCTGCCCGGCGCGTGTACGAATAGATTGCTTTATTAATTTTGTATGTATCTAAACTGTGATATTTCGGGCTAACTATTGTCTGAATTGATCCAGTGGTTTGTGCCTGATGATGCGGTTTATGCACATCTAGGATTTTCTCTGAATGTGAATTGCAAAAGAAAGGAAATTTTCGGGTTAGTTATTACAGTAAATTGATACCTACAATAGGATTAAGCGTTGATGTATTATCAACACACTCTTATAGAGGTCAATTTCAAAAGCAAAATCAGTTGTGTATCTTGCGTTTAAGACTCATGTACCACGAATGGATTTTTGGTTATGTAACGATAAATAACATCGCAACCATACACCCAATAAATGAGATATACCAAGCCTATTTACAAACCCGAGTTTAAATCTGAAAGCTAAAATTCACGTTCATATAACCCTACAGAGATATACGTAACACTTTTATGGAAGAAAAACTGTAATATTTAACAAACTCATTAAAATTAACTTTATTCTTATATCATGGATAAGAACTGAATATAATAGGCTCCTACCAACCAACTGTCAACTTTTCTTTCACTTTGTGTAGCCGCCATGCACCAAAGAACATGTTAAAAAGACTTTCTTCTTTCCATTTCTACAAACCGCTTGTAGTTATCCACTTCTGGAGAGAGGGCCTCTAAGTTTTCTACGTTGTTTATCTATACACAGGACGACCTAGGTCCTTTTTCTATCGTTTTTTTTTTTAAATACGTCTTGTTCTGTGCCGCCAGTGAGCTTGATATTCTTCTCCGATGCTGTTGCATGGAATCACATGTCGGAGAAAATGTGGAAGGTGTGTTTAGGTGGCTTAGTGTCAAAAGCACCGGATTAGTGTACACAAAGATCCCGTTTCGAGTTTGGCTTTGCAAACTGTATCAGTCAATCGTTACCGAGCACGGTAACGCTCTGAGCTCGCATTCAGGATGGTGCATGTTGAAATCCCCGTCCAACCATCCAGATTACCGTTTTCCTTGCCACCAGACCTATCCCGCCTCTAACAACCTCGACGTAGACGATGATATCGAATGTTGCTTACGTTCTGAACTGTTTCTATTGGCAAACATTGTTTAAATGGAAAACTCAATACATTTGCAACATCAATTAAATCAGTTGTAGCCGACAGTGTGACCGCAAAGACCCAATGCTATTTTTTTTTTAGTTAGAATTATTGTTTTGAACCACACGTAAAAGATTTTCTTTTTAATATTCAACACTGTTTACATTTAAGGCAGTTTTCCCTAATACGGACACGTGTAACTACGATCTTCCTAAAGATACGACGGATATAAGCACTATCCCGCTATGAATCTAGTGACCATTTTATTTATATTAGAACATATGTAGTGTCCCGGATATTTCGAGATCCACCGTCTTTAAAGACCTTTTTTTAATTTTGAGAGCATTTCAGCAAGATTATTTTAATCACTATCCACCGGCCCGAAACCATTGCTAAAGACAGGTACTTTTTAGCATACAAAACTTAGTTTCTGCTGATTGGCACAAGTGTGTAGCAAAAGTGGAATGGCATGACATGACACGTTTAGAGGAGTTTTTGACAAAACTTATTAGGGCGCTTCCTCCTTTTTTTTAAAAAAAAAAATTTTTTTTTAAAAAAACTTTATTCTACAATTCCCTACTTGTTTTGTACTTATTATTTGCATTGGTATTAGTAAGATTTGTAGCGAGTCATTTCGGTTTGTACCACAAAGCATGTATCATTTATTACTAATTGTCAAACTCGCACTGTAGTGTCAAGACACTTTAAAAATAGTGCTACCAGTACACCCAAGACAAAGACAGACAAGAAGGTAACAAATGAATAGCAAGAAGGCGCACTGTATTGTTTAAACACAACATGCTTAGTCTGAAAAATATAAACTACTTGCTACCTGGTATACTAGCATCACTGCAGAAAATGAGAAAAAACAATCAACCATACAATTATTGTTTAACCAAAGTTTGTTAAATTAAAAATAAATTTAATCACAGATTCGTTCCAGATGACATTTTTAGATGCGTACGACAATAAAATCACAAAATATGCACATGCATCGTTTATTAACGTCCAAAATAACTCAGTAAATGCAGGGGAAAATGACCAGCAACAACATGGAATTGGTGTTACACGGTGTAACGACAACAAACAAAAACAACACATCGAGACATCATAAGGTAACAAGTGTAAAAAAATTTAATCTACAACCATGCGATTAGGACGAGCTTTAACTTCATATCAATCTTGTCTCTGACAAGAACTGGCGCCATAGCTGCAAATCCCCTTCAAAGCGATAACAGAAAGCGATAGGCCAACAAGCTATGTGTGTCGTTCGGTAACAACAAAATGCATTTCAGTATATACATATTTCGAAATATGATATCGGTTTGTAGTTATAATTTGTAAGGTCATTACTTACTTGAGTTATTGATATTTGTCTCCTCATGACAATCTGAAGTGTCTTAATCGAACTCTCCAGTGATTATCAGTTCCTGCAAGTTTCAACTTCACGCTGTTGCATTTTTTGCCTCAGTTCAAGCACTTGAAAGAATTTTATTACGTAGTATCAAGAATGAAGACTGGTACGTACATCAAGCAACTAAGCTGCTTTCTCAAAAGCCATAAAACATAAACTTGCAACATTACGGCTATGTAACAACAACGGAAACAAGTTAAATAAACATAACAGATACAAGTTAAAAACTGTTTTGTTGGTCTAGTCAACATGGAGTGTAACATCGTGCCGTTTCACGGCCAAAGAGAATCTATACGCAAAAAATTGATAACTTGCCTGAATATCTGCTGTAGAGATGGCATTGATTTTAAATGACAATAAAATATTGAATGTGAATCCGAAGTGCCTACATTTAAAATCAACATTCCTGTGGTTGAAGTAGTCAACTTATGGAACATTTTAACAACAGAGTACCTGAGTCAATTTTGAAACAGGTTTTAATGTTTTGAAAACAAAAATTTAGCAATATCGTAACTGTGACTGATTTTAAAAGGAAATATGTGATCTGATAAGTAGTAACACAGCAAACACTCTGCTGATGTTTTCCACTCCTCAGACAGTATGTGTCATAACTCAGCACATGACCAATTAGAAAACATGTATTAATAAACACGACAAACAATTGGTCGTTTGTTATCATATGATGTAAATAATAAACTTATTGAACGTATTATGTGGCTCTTTCTGCGAGAGTTACAGTATCCTCCTTTATCAGATTAGATAGTGACTGCTGATTCGTCGTATCGTTAAATATTACATAAGAGTTTGTAAAACGTTGCCAATACAAAACATTAATTTTCGCGTGTTATATAAAACTGGTATGTATTCATCAATTTTTGAGTTAATACTGTTGAGAGTGTTACCCAAAGCAAATTAATTAAGAAAACTATGAACTTTTAACAATTAATATATCCATTGCGACTTGGCTGGTAAAGCATTAATCGCAGAAGATTAATTCACAATAATTTAACCATTAGTCCTGTTTCAGTTCATAGCAACACGTGAGTTATGAAGACTTATACGATAACGAGTATGGTGGGTGAGCCCTAATACTTCGGCCTCGCATTCTGGAGAATGAGGGTCCGAATCCACGTCCGGCAATCCAGATTTTTGGTTTTCCATGGTTTTCTCAAATCACTCCAGGCGAATGCCGGAATGGTTCTTTCAAAAAGCCATGGTAGAATTCTTTCTCATTCCTTACCCCCATTCTTTCCCGCCTCTAATGACCTCGATGTCGACGAGGCGTAAAGCAATAAGAAAATAAAGAATACGATTATTCAGTGGTTAATCACCTGTTGGAATAAAGAGACAAACAATTCACGTATCCTATGCAATACAATATATAACAAATCATAGAATTTCAGATATTCCCTTGAAATCTTCAGTTATTGGTTCTTATCTTGATAAGTTCCAGAATTCAGCTGCTTATAAACGAGATCAACCATCTAACATTTCGGTAGTTCTGATCGGTCACACGCTAATTTGTTTTCCCTTGGCAAGAGAGAAAAACAAATATTTTATTCCTTTGAGAGATACTTAAATGAACCTCCTAGATAATTTTTATGGCGTCTCTTCCCTCATAAGTAAATCGTATACGAATATCTATACTAATATTATAAATGATAAAGTAACTCTGTCTATCTGTCTGTTTGTTACATTTCTTGGGCTAAACGGCTAATCCGATTGTCATGAAATTTCACAAGGAGATGTTATTTGACATTAGGATGGACATAGGATACTTTTTTTTGTATAAATAGTAGACCTAAATATTGTCATACAATTTTGAAAAATTATTGAACAGCGATAGACAGACGCAATGGATGTGTACGTCTCCGTAGTACCTCCCTGTATATCTGTTCGGTAGCTAAGTGGTTAATGCGCTTGCTTACTGATGTTTGGAGCGTGGTTCAAATCCGGGTGGAAGCAAAGATTTTTAAAAATTGTTTTTCATCGTATGAGTCACGCCTGGTCGGTCAGTTGTTCGGATTTCATGTTAAACTGTAGATACCACAAATTTAGGAGTTCAATGCTTCACAGATTGTAGACGGTCTAACAATGCCGTACGTGTACACGTTTTTACGCTACATTGATCCCTCAGGCGTTGTTTCTCTCGCAGTAAGTGTGTGTTTGATCTGCACTAATAGTATTATAAATGCGAAAGTCTGTGTTTTTGTTACGTTTTGATGACTCAATGGCTATACCGATATTGGTGGAATTTGACAAGGATATACTTTGTATCTGGACACAGAACATTTTTTTTCGGTATGAGTAACAGTTTTAGTCACGAAATTTTCATAATTTATCGAAAGGTGATAACACAGACGGATACGTTTGTTAGTCTGTAATGCTACGTCGGTTGCTCAAGCTGTGCTTCTCGCGCAGTCTGTCAGTGTATGATTTGTTAATAAATTTCGTTTAGAGACAAAACTTATTATTTAGTATAGATGTCGATTTTCTCTCCACTGTACTATTACTTTGTGTCTGCCTTAAAGTTTCTTGCACCAGATGATTTTGTCTTCTTTTTTGAGATGCCTTGCGGGCATAAACCTGACCTAAGGTCTCTTGAAGAGCACAAGCGGCTAAAGTTCTTCGTTTATTTTCTGTTTTTAAATAGTTTGAAACCGATTCTCTTCATGAGACAGGTTCGACGGCAGAATGATATATTGATGGCTTTCCTGCCATATTATGTCAACTCGGTGTAGTTTGTGACAAAGTTTACGTTACTAACGGCTTTCTATATTCAATTCTGGCAATGAAATTCTAAGTCCACGCGTACGAAGTCGCGGGTAACAGCTAGTATCCTATAAGCGCTAAAAGTGAAGGTTTAATACGTACTATTTCGGCAATAGCGAAACTGCACATTACCTAAGGACACGAGTTGTATATAAAACACAAAGTTTGGCTGTTCGACCATTAATCGTTGCTGGTCGTTCGGCTGTGGTAAGTCGGCTGCAGGAGACCACTTGACCTCCACTTGCCCCAGGCTGCCCCGGCCTGCTCCACTACGCCGTGCACCTCCAAGCGACACTACTCACATTAATGCACTCTCACGTCTGTTTCTCAGCTCAGGAAACTAAAATAAAAAGGATTCTCGAAAAAATGAACCTGTTGAATAATAAAGCGGCATCAACTGCTCGGTCGGCTACAGATTTGGAACATCTGCAATCAGTGGCGCCGCTTCCCTTAAAATAGGTTATTGTTTATCACAAGAAATTCGCTTAAATCGCCATTAAATTCTAACTGCAATAACAGAGAAGGAAACAGGAAATTGTGCAAAAGCAGTGAGATTTGGCACCGGAAATTACAAGACAAAACTCTAAGTTCCCGATATGGTAAAGAAACTTAAGTCGTATATTGAAAAAGAGCTCTGAATTGATACTGGCATTAGGAAGAATTAGGAGTAGGGAAGAAATGACCACCGTTACAACCTATCACTTGATTTCCGCAGGGTGTTGATAATGGAATAAATTGTCGAGGGAAATTCTAAACAATTTACTTCTAGAATTGAAAGAATTTAAAGAAAAGATTCTTGGAATATGGCTTGGAGTTTTCATTGAAATTGCCAGTGGGGTGTGTGCTTCATCGCAATTAATCAATAATAATAATTTCTTACGTAATGAAAGCAATTAAGCCTGCGGTTGAACTGCCGATACTTTAACATGTTTGAAGTTAAATTCAGGAAGGTTTCTGCAGCTGATATAGATAAGACTGCAGTTGTCACATGACGCTACAGTTACAGTTTCAGACGTTCCTAGGCTTATCTGACGCAATACCACGGGTACAGTAGTTGAGGTTTAAATATATTTGGCTCAGAGAATCGTAACAACAATTCCGCTTACAAGGAGTGCCATGTTCCAAACTGGCGCATTATACAGGGTGGTCAGAAATTCACTCATCGGCGGGTAAGGGCAGTGTTCGGGACGTTGCACTAACGAAATAAATACAAAAAAAATCTAGTAAAAGTCGTACCGTTTTTGAGTTATATGCAGCTAAAGTTGGCCAATAAGAGCGCTGCGCGGGCGAATTCAAACAGCCTTCCACAGGCGCTGTTGCCAAGCGTACTCGAGGCATGCGACCGCCAAAGAAAACGAAAAGAAAAATTCTCTTCGGAAGTGAGGATCGAACCCGCAACCTTCAGATTGAGAGTTTGCCGTCTTACTGACTACGCTGCCAAGTCACTAGAATTTCCTTCTTTTTAGAAGCCACTAGGGTGGACTGTTTGTTCGTAATCGGAATTGATCGGTAATCCGCGACATTTTTCGGGAAGTCGGTGGTGGGGCTAGAGAATTCTTTTTTATGGGAATTGTTTTTTAATTAGTTGATATGCTTGCTAGATTAATCTTTAATTTTTGTACAAAAATCGTTTAGTTACTGGCACAAAAAAAAAAAAAAAAAAAAAAAAAAAAAAAAAAAAATTCTGCAAACTTAATTTATTCGTTGCAAAGAAGCTTCTTTTATTCCATGTAATCGTATTTCACTAGATTTCGATCACAACATTTTTACTGATTAACGTGAATATCCTTGCTACTATTTTGCAACAATAAAACAAAAAAACAATAAACTTTTGGAAAAAAGAACATTAAACCCATTCTATCGTTTGTAACGTAACTTTCTCTGCTGCAAAAAGTCTGTTCTTATTCAAACAAGTTGTACATTTTGGTAACGTGTATCAACTCGCTAACGCGCGGCAAGCCGCAAAAGGTAAACAAGCTGTTACTCATTGAAAGCCCTTTTGTCACTGATACAAAACAAAATTACTGTAGTTTCATTCCAACTTGACGTTATCAGTCGCAACATTGAAAGCCAACAGGGATTTACTTACAATAAGCGTCAACCCGCAACAGTAACCGTAGTAAAAATGTATCCCAATAAACAACAATAACAAAAAAATACGGGTCCTTACATTTTACAGCAACTGCTCAAAATTTCCTCCCTCAACTGCAATACCGGAACGACAACGCTGAGTTACTGAATTTGCGAGTCTTCCAAAATTGTAACTTTCTCTAATTTCATCAAAAGCTAGAATTATCCTAGCCAAAAGTTCTTCCTCTGTTTCTACTTCAGTCTCATAAACAATGGCCTTGACAGCTCCCCAGAGATAAAAATCCAATGGGTTGTTGTCTGGTGACCGAGCTGGCCAGTGAATTGGGCTTCCTCGACCAATCCTCCTGTTAGGATACAATGCATCTAAGTGTTGACGAACCGGTATTGCAAAATGCGGCGGCGCGCCGTCATGTTGAAACCACATGTCATTACGAATTGCCAAAGGAACGTCTTCTAAGTACAACAGATGGACGTTTTCATAAAATGCTAAATAAGAAGCGCCATTTAAACGTTGCAGAAGTAGAACAGGGCATCCCAGATGTGGCTGTTTCGGCTATTGAAACACTTCTCCCTGGTATACGAGTAGCACGCCTCATCCTTCCACAGCATCTTCCTTTCAAAGTTTGGATAATCGTTACATTGCTGCAGGTACCACTGTGAAAACTGAACTCGAAGTGTAAAATCGTCTTCCTCCAAATCTTGAACCTTTTGAAAGTGAAAGGACGTCCAAAACAGTGGCATGTGAGGCCTGGTAATTAAAAAACAACAAAAATGACATTATTGAAAGGCTGCATTTAAAGCGAGAATTTGAGGGATCACTTAGACTGGACGTATCTGCAATGCGTTGGCAATGACCCTATAGCTTAACCTCGGATTATCAGCAATCATTTCCAGGACATTGTCTTCAAATCCTACACTCCACCTGAACCGACTTCGTCCGGCGTCGGGCCTGTGGACAACAATACTTCCCGTCTCCCTCAACCTTCTGGCAACCAACACAAAAGTGTTGGCCGATGGAAATCGAGTCGTGTAAATCTTAACTGCTTCGGCCTTGTTTTGTCCAGCAGCGCCATACGCCAAATGCATATCGGCGTACTCTTCAAACGAAAATTGATGACGTTGCATGATGACAGTGTCTTAATCAGTAAGTTGCGTTCGACTGCGAGACTTCTTCTGGCATGGTCCTTTAGCCCCACCACCGACTTCCCGCCCTAGTGGCTTCTAAAAACCAGGAAATTCTAGTGCCTTGGCAGCGTAGTCGGTAAGACGGCAAACTCTCATTCTAAAGGTTGTGGGTTCGATCCCCCTTTCCGAAGAAAATTTTTCTTTTCGTTTTCTGTGGCGGTCACATGCCTCGAGTACGCTTGGCAACACCGCCGGTGGAAGGCTGTTTGAATTCGCCCGCGCAGCGCTCTCATTGGCCAACTTTAGCTGCGAATAACTCAAAAACGGTACGACTTTTACTAGATTTTTTTTGTATTTATTTCGTTAGTGCAACGTCCCGAACACTGCCCTTACCCGCCGATGAGTGAATTTCTGACCACCCTGTATGTCCGACGATAGGCAACTGCTGCCAGCTCTGAACATAACTCATCCTGATGAATGTTCATTTATTCCGTAACTTAAGTCGCTGTTCCGAAACACCAAACGCGAAAAACCTAATATTCACTCTCCTGGAATAACGCAATCGGTTCGGAAGAAAATTGTTAATGGCTTCTGTTAACGATTCACTTGTTCGTTATCTATTAACCGTAAAGCACAAGAAAAATGTGTGAAAAGCTCTGATCAGTTAGACTGCTCGTTTTTTAGCCAATTTATCAAAATACTGAACTTTGTAGAATGAATGGTAATTTCAAACTAACGATATTTCCTAAAAAATTATGGCAGCAATAAAACAGTTAAAAATTCAAGACCAAGCACTCAACATATATCAGTATATAGTAATATAAGAATCAATGCTGCCACTACAAAAAGGTGTATTTTATTATTTATAAAAAATATATGAAACATATTAAACCTGATTTAGCTATTTCCACGTGCCATATAAGCGATCCTAAACCCCTACAAGCAATATAAGCGGCCTGAAGGAAAACAAACGTCTGGCGTAAAATTCCGAGACAGACAGGCAGTAAGAGCAACCTCAGGGAAGATTTTTTATTTTTTTTTTAAAGTAGAAAGAAAGTTTAGTATATGGAGGACCCAACTTTGGAACAGATTATGCACGCTCCACAGACAATGGCCCCATTCCACTGGCCCGCGAAATTCATAAGCACGTACTGACCTGAGAGAAACTGCGTCAGCTCTGCACGGAACACGTTGTTCAAATCGATTAACCCAAATGATGATCGTGGGTGGCACTTACGAACCGTAGATAATTCGGTCGTCCTTCCTAGAAAAACGTTCCACCATAAACACCGCAATGTGACTCAAAACCAGGGACGTCGGGTACGTAGGTGCCGCCAAGTCCATTGTTCGAATGACGATTCGAGGCCAGGCGATTTATGTTTTGTTTGTATCGTTTTATTTGTAAAGTAGATTAAATGGTAAGCTAAACATGTATATTTAGGAGTAACGTATGACGTGAAGGTGTATAAATTTTTGTTACCGCCGAATGTCCTTCATTAAAAGCTATGTAGCACTCCGTAAGCAAATAGCTTTCGTCATCTTTGCTTAGTCTTCGGATGCTGACACACTGACCTCTCCGAGTGGGACAATGTTCCCTATTTACGAAGCATAGAGTTTTGAACTGACTATATGTGAATTTTGTAATTAGACCCTTTGACCTCACGAACTTGTAGCCAACACATAAATGTGGACAGGGCAACAAAGCGGTATCTAGTCATTACATGTGCAGTGCAGCAAAGCGGTATCTAGTCATTACATGTGCAGTGAAAGTGATGCTAGGAGATAGAAAACGATGCTGTAAGGTTTTCAGAAAACGTTTATTTTTCAACCAATCTATTTATTACATATATAACAGTATAAGATTTAAAATAAGAATGGATCATAGAAAGAATATATGGTATCCAAAACGTGGACCGATTAAAAAATCCAGACCAATGGAGGCTGAGTGGTTAAGCCGTCTCGAATCGAATCCCTGTTTTGGCAAGGATTTTCATAAGCCCTTAACTTGACCTTGCCCTCCGGCACAACTTGCTGTGTAATGTTAAGTATGCTAGAACGGTTCATGGTTAAGATTCAAAATTAAACCGAACGCCTTTTCTACGGCTAACAACCCTAGTTGTAACACGAATGTGTACGCATCCAAAACAAATTAAAACCAAACGAACATACAAGCATTCTGAACAATATAACATAAACGTTGAAAAGTAAAAGATAGGTCTGAAAAACTGATGCATTTCCATTGGATAAGATTAATCAATAACGGGGATGCGTAGAAATTACTTTTCGAAGTCAGCATCCAACTTCGTCATATGGCGAAGATGGTGTCACAGACAGATTTCCAAACGTCGCTTCCAATTTACGCGCTTCACAAGCAATTCTCTAACTCGTTAAAATAAGTCAGCCAAAATTAATTACCGAACAGAATAAAACAGTGCGAGATTGTATTTTGAAATTTGTTATCAGTATAAATCTGTCTGAAGTAAGCGATTAGTGTTTAGAAAACTAAAAGTGTTGTCAATTTTAGTCCACACATATTATTATGCTTCAATGACTTGAATATGTTAAAGTATGCTACATTTAATATATGCGTAGGCCAGTCTTAAGGACGATACAATTTAAATTTCCTTTGGGTGTAAAAGGAAAAATGCAGCCAGTTTCAGGTACCAACCAACGCATATTTGAACTTATACGTAACAAAACGTCAGGTGACAAATACAGAGACGTCGCAGACGCGACTACAGAATATCATGTGAACTATAATTACAGAAGGAGGTAACTGCGAACATGTGTGTACGACGCTAAAACGATTTTTTTTTTTTAAAATGGCTTTCGGCAACTAAGCCATTCAGCCAGCTCAATGTGTTTATGTTATCTCTTCCAGTGAATTAGTTTCTCCAGTACGTTATGATTCCTAAGTATAGACACCACAGGACGGAACGGGCATTCACACAGATACACAACACTTAAACATCCATGCCCGCGGCCGAATTCGAACCGGCGACCTTCGGCACGCGGAGCTAGTGCTCTAGCCCCTACGCTACCGAGGCCGGCGTTCTTTAATCTTATGCTTATATTTAAATGGAAATTAATGATTTTGAGACAGTGTCGACTTTAAATTTTTCTGCTGTGAAGCTAACATGTAATGACTACAGTAATTTGTTCGACGTGTACAACACCTCCACAACGCGGAATGAGTGAACTGCTAACAGTCGGGCCTGGCAGTATTTGGGTTCTATCCCTGTCCGGCAGTACAAATTTAGGTTTTCCATGGTTTCGCGAAATTCCAGAAGAATAGCGAGATGGCTCCTACAAAAGATTATGAGTGAATTTCTTTCCGTTCCTTGTGCCCGGTTCTTTTCCGCCTCTACAAACATGCTTATTTATGGAATTTTTAAAATCCACAAAATATATCTATAAAGTTATACGCAAACATTCCCCCACATGCTTGTTTTTTTTTTTTTTTTTTTTTTGTTACAGTTTAACGTCCCTTTATAACAACGTGGTCTTTAGAGACGGGAAAGGATGGGGGCAAGGAATGGGAAGGAATTCGGCCATGGCCTTTTGAAGGAAGCATCCCGGCATTCACCTGGAGTGATTTGGGGAAACCATGAAAAACCCAAATCTGGATGCCCGGACGGGGATTCGAACCGCCGTCCTCCCGAATGCGAGGCCAGAACGCTACTTGTTTTTGTGGCAAGGGGTCACGCTATATGGGTGTAAAAAGATAGAAACTAATATTGTGAAACAGTATGCAATCGTCGAGTAGGGGAAGCTCGAGTAAGTCCGAACACTTAAAATTAATCGCAAATGAAAGAAACACATTTTCTGTCGTTATTTTAATGTTATAATTAAACAGGGAACTTCTACAGTCATATTAATCAGAAGTTAGTAATTATAACATTTTTTCAATTAAAGAATCTATATAAACACAAGCTTCATGTGAACTGTCTTTGCTTTATAGCACTGAATCCAGTCTTCTTCAAAAATTTCTTCAAGTACGATGCATTTGGTCTGTTTTACTTGATTTGCTTCGGAAAGGCTTTGAATACTTTCCTTTGTATTTAACACTTTATAGCGCCTTTAGCTTTTTATTTTTTCGCTTCGCCATTTTTAATAGCTCTACTTTTTTGCCCATCCTCTCCACATTTTTTATATGGTGAAAATCTTAAAATCTCGCCCTTTTGGATTTTTCGAGCACGCATTACTATGCGTTTATTTGACGCATCATATTCAATAATCTCCAACAAATTTTTACAGGAGCGACGAAAAACTTCTGCTACGAACAAAAGACACATTAGTGTGGAGCTCACTGATCGCCTAAGCCGCAGCTCAGTTGCATTTGTTTTTACACGGCAGGGTGCATATTCACAATAAAGTTTTACCGACGCAGCGTGTTTGGTTTGTTAGAACTTTAAATGTCCTAGGATACGCGCCGTCCGTGGTTATCAGACTTTCCCTGTATAGCGACGCCTTACATCAGAAACGATTAGATTTGCTCTTACTTTCTTGTGTTAAAAACACGTGCAGCGTCAGTTTTGTTGCACATTGGCCTCTGCTTCGTGTAACTGAATGAATTGTTTGAATTAGCTTTTATTTCAAAATAGTATGTCAACGTTCACATGGAAATAAATAAATTCTTACGCTCATTTTCGAGGTTTGTATTTTGAGAGAAAGAAACAGTGGAGGCGCCACGGCTTTCGTCTCCCCGTCCCTTCTAATTACCATCCCGAGAGCAGTGACACGCGTGAGGTAGCTAGCTATAGGTCGGCACCGTAAATCAAGAGGCAGCAGCCAGCAGCTAGGCTACCACGCGTTATTGCTCTACATTACTGGCACCGCACTACTAAATCTTCATGATGCATCGCTCCAGCCAACATGATTTACTAACAAATAATAACACACACCTGATTACAAACAGCGCCTATAATAGCAGTTTAATAACATTGTCAACCGGCATTCATGTGGCCTGTGGCAACATGAACGTAATTAAAAAGACCAGTGGAGGCTAATGGAACATGCCCGCGGCCACCTACACCGTGTTCAGCTCCTGTGTGTGCTACGTGGTAGGAAAACGTGGGCTTCTGCCGGACCGCACTGATTCTGAACTAACTGACAACCAACATTAGAAAATTGTTGATTTATAGCACTGTTGATCGGTTAATTTTAAAACTGCTATTAATACGAGTAGATATTTGGAGTAGTTATTAAATCTCCCACCAGACCTTACAGTTTTCACTCGACCAATGTCATGCAAATACAATTAATAATAATATCGAGGAAGACTAGATTTATATCAATGTAACAGGCTCCACGCTGTGTTCCTGTATTTGCTGTAATCACTACACTAGAATCCCCTGAATTATGCGCGGCGTGACCAGTGCTTCGGAAACGACTATTAGCAGGGTAGCAGAGCCGACTCATCTGTACGGTAATTCAACGTCTTATTCCGCTGGCACTGTATTAGGAATTAAATATACATCTTGGCGGGAGGATCCCTGACGTGCTGAAAACCATCAACAGACCGGCGAGGCAATTGTTTCCTCTCTCACGCTGACGGCTTTGTGATTTATGTGTTTTGTAATATATGCCCCTGGCCGGCTGTTAAAGTTGGCCGTAATCGCCTCGCAGCCAGCAGATGTGGCCAGTACAAATACGGAGGGCCCCCAGCAGCAATCCTGACACACCCCACCACTTCATTAATGCCCCGCCAACTGGAACTACGACCACAGTATACTGGACAAAGCACTAAAGCGCGCAGTTAATGTCTACTTGCTTGGTCACATAGGAAAAGTCAAAGTTTGTGTCGCTGCTTTCCCGGTAGATCCCCCCAGAATCGTTTGGCCGCAGTGGCAGTTTCGATTTGTCTGCGTAGTTCAGTAATAACCACCGAGCGTGCGTGATGGGTGGGCGGTATCGCTCTGGCCTCGTATTCGGGGGAACGCGGGTTCGAATCAGCGTCCGGCCATTAAGGTTTGAGTTTTCCATTGTTTTCTCCAATCACTCCAGGCGAATGCCGGGATG
Organism: Vandiemenella viatica; assembly: GCA_031002005.1. NCBI lineage: Eukaryota > Metazoa > Arthropoda > Insecta > Orthoptera > Morabidae > Vandiemenella > Vandiemenella viatica. Next base: position 282,769,596 of record JARYHS010013630.1, on the reverse strand, counting down.
GTACATTCAAAAGGCCATTGCCGAATTCCTTCCCATTCCTTACGTTCAGTTCTTTCCCGCTTCTAATGACCTCGACGTCGACGAGGCATAAAGACATAAGCAAAACAATACGGATCTAGTCATTGAGGATTGGACAGGTCTTCAACAACAAAGGTGCCGACATTTAAATAAAATACGTAGGTCACTAGTAACGTTTATTTTCCCATATAAAAATTACATAACTAGAGCTATTTACACACCAATAGAAGAAAATAAGATAAATTCCAAGCTTTTGGCATGTATTTTATAGGCATAATCCGTGAAACATTATGTTCGTGTCAAGAAATGTTTTGTTCATCTTGTTGTAAGAACTGAATCGCACAGTAAATGTACCACTATTTCTCTTCTGAAGTGTTGAGATTCAACCACCGCTATGAAACCGAGAGCGACCTCATGGCTCTGTGGTTAAGGCGTCTGACTGCGAACGGAAGGTTCCCTGTTCGAATCACTGTCCAGGCGGGGGTTTCCATAAGCCCTTAACCCGGCCTTCATCACCTCTGGCACAGTTTGCCGTGTAATGTGAAGTACGCCCTGGCGATTCCGACTCCACGTTAAAACTGCAGGTCACCTTTATCTTGTAGGATTACCGGGTAAGATTAGGGAAGGAACTAGCCACCCTACCTACGATAAGAGACTGAGTATACTTCTATCGGGAGGGTCCGACATAACTTTGGGTAGAATACCAAGCTTTTATGAAGCGGAAATTTCATTTTCTGTACTGACTACTAGTGCGTCTTTTATTACACAACTGACGATTAAATCTATTTTCATCGGGAACTAGATCTTATGTAACAAATATTGTTAACTCAACAGAGTTAAGTATTCTGCTGTTAGATTTTTCTTTCGTGTTGTAAATATAATGTTTTACGACTAATGTAGAATACTAAGCCTCTTCTGAAACTTTCCCATCCAGGCAGTTACCTAATTGCCAGAATAATTTTTATTACTGCCTCTGGAACATGTTATCTGGTTATGATCATAGCTCTAAAACTTAAAAATATAAATTGTAGAAATATTACGGATCATCATTGCATAGCTACCTACATTTTGCACAGATTTCCTGATTTATAAACCAATTACAGTTACCACATTTCAATTGACGATGTGTTGTCTGCTTACCGTAATTCTGGTTGACCAGAGAAGCACATGAGATTTGAATATTTAATTTATTTAATAATATTAAAATAAGTGAAAAAGAAAAACTGGATACAGCAGATCAAACATTTAAACACGAACAGCCGTTGAAACGTGCACATTGTGGATGAAGTTACGCGAGAGGGCAGTTGGGAAACAGATGCCGCGCTAGAGATCTACATGTCTGGTGTAATAACAATGGCCATTAGCGCGAGGATGAATGGGGTCGGCGCGGGCTTTTGTGGAGGGTCGGTAATTTGCCAGCTCCTCGCCACTCTTTTTGTGGATCAGTGTTATTACAAGTCCCGGCGCCTCTTTAGCTAAGCTGGGCAGATACGGTAATGATAAGGGGAGTAAATTTCCCAGCGTAAATTAAAATCAACTTAGGTCTAATTGTTACGTCTCCTTTTGCCGGTACGTACGCTTCAGAAGAGCGCGTGTATAAATGGGTAGCATCAGTGATAACAGCCAGAACAATTACACGGCTGCGGTCTGATGAGTCAAAAGGTACTGTATTGCTTGTAGAATGCACATAGTAAATTATTTATACAAAACGAAGCCGGTCAATTATAATGTTGATATGCACAGATAAAGGTAGTAAACTTTTGTGAACAGCTTAGGGTGATCAGTTTGTTGCAGAATGCCGATGTTCTAAGCAAAACAGGGGATATGAAATTTCTCGGAAATTTGTGACTGCCGGTCTGTTAAAGCAAACAATCTTATATGATTTTTTTGTATACATCATTACAACAGAAAATAATCTATAGAACAATAAGGGATTTTGAAATGGAATTTTCGTTGTTATAAGCAAATAACATTTTCCATAGTGTTTAAATTAGAAAATAATTGCATTATGTGTCCTTCTTTTAAAGGAATCTCGTTCCAAAGCTGTTGTTGCTACAACACACAACATTTTAAAATTGAAATCAAGATACATCTCGCGGTGTATTAGTTTCGCATTAACGCACCTGTCCTATGATCTGAGGATGATTGGTTCGAATCCCAATCGGGCCAATTGTTTTAACAAATACGTCCTGTTAAAGTTTCGTTGTTTGGATGCAGTAACCTACGCTGACGTCCGTTCCAGCAGGTGGTAGCGTCTTGAAAACCGATCAAAAATAGCTGCCTAAACCTAGTACAGTACCTATCCTTCTTATTCTCAGTATCTACTTTTGTTTGTGGTTGGACTGGTCGCCAAAACGGTCCTAGTTGCTAGATTAATTTCAGATTGGAGTAGGGGCGATGGGGCAGGTGAACCGCGTACATCTTCCTCTGCCTTGTTCCAGTTAATTCGTTTAGAAGTATGCAGTTTTCGAAGTGAATTTGGGATCGCCTAAGCATTCGTCTAGAATCCTAGATGTTTACTAAATTCTACGATTATGGTTGCCGGGTTTCCATCTTTTTTCGTCATTACTCAATTGTAAGAGCAATATTCGTGTGTGATTCTTTTATTTTCCATTGCAGAGCCGTGGAGGACTTGCCTGCTAGTGGCGGTCATCTCTCGCGTGATGCTGTGGAAAAGGCGCTAATGACAGGAGGCGCGGTGCCACGCCCGCTCTATCAACACCGTCCTCAACACGTGCTCCTCCGCACGCGGTATGGACACATTGAATCTTGCTCCTGCTGAGGTCAGACACCGCAATAGTATCTTGCTGCTGCATTCTGCCCCGTGTGGTTAACAGAAACCATTCAAGCGCACGTACAGTTGATTTAACAGTAACTCGCACTTTTCGTTGACAAGGAATGGTTCTCCCCTAAGGGGCCATCCACAAATTACGTCACACGAATTTCATGATTTTTGGATCCCTCCCTTCCCCACCATGTCACAGGTTGTCACATTTGTGGGACCTCCCACCCTCCCCTGGTGTGACGTCACATATTTTGAAATTTTAAATCTATAAATTAAAACAGCACTTCCAAAGTTATTACGTATTTCTAGTTAAAAAAATCATATCAACAATAAATCAAACATTTAAGAAAATATAAAAAAAACATAAAAATCGAATTAATGACACAAAATTGGGTCATCATGTGTCCATGAATTTTGAACCCATTCCTTGATACCGTTTATATTGGCATAATAGTAACTTCATTCTTGATTTCGATAGTGTTGGGATCATTCGATGTGCCAACATCAACCAACTTCCGCCACGAGCCAAAAAGTGATACAAATTATACATGTGACGTCACAAAGTTTATGATACCCCCCCCCCCCTTGTCACACTTTGTTGACCCCCTCCCCCCCCTCAAGGTGTGACATAATTTATGGATGGCCCCTAATGACCACAACCATTGTCAAATGCGTTAATCCATAGGAACTATAAAGTAGTGGCCCGTAACTACTACCAGAGAACTAGTGACAACGTTGCAAATATTATTATAGATGCCGGGGGGTACAACGTGTTTGCCGTTTTCTTATAGCACAGCACCTCAGACATTTATTGACATGCACTGCTACAGATCAGTTCTTCATCCAAGGAAACAATTACTCCCCCAACAGCTACAGCTGACAACGCACACAGCAAGTTGACTGGACCTCATTATTCGTTCCTAATGCATATTCTGTAGTTTATACTGAACTCTTAACCACCTCTGTTAAACATACCCCTTGAAAGAAAATATGACGAACCATAATTGTCCTAAGTCTAGGGCTCTTTGTTGATTTTTTTTTCTGAATATAGCGTTTTAACCACCCCACAGTAATTGACATTTCCTTGATTTATTACACATTTACTATTTCCCAGTTACCTTTTGTTTGATACAGGCAAACGAGCTTACTAGGCATGTAGCGTCCTTGGATAATCTTTGGTCATAATCTTTTTCCAAATGATTGCAAGACACTGAAGGTACAGCGCACTGAACTTCCTCAGGTCGGCGACAAACATATGACCATTGCTTACCACCCATTCTGTTCAGCTGCTTTCGCTAACTTCAAAGTAGGCCTACAGTCCACGCAATGAGGATGCAATTGGATTAGAGATATTCCGAAGGGTCGAGCACCTGAGCGAAGCTGCGTAGATGGATCGAACAACTACACTCATTGAGTAAGCGGTAACGCTCAACCTGGCACTGAGAGGTCGTGGGTCCGGATTCCCGTCCGAACATCCTGATTTCGGTTTTGCATGATTTCCCGGAATAGCTCCAGGCGAATGCTGGGTTAGTTCCTGCAAAAGGCTATGACCCAATTTCTTCCCGTTCTTTGCCTACCCCTCTAATGACCTCGACATCAACGGGCATGAAGCCATAAATATAAGCAAGCAATCCACGGCGGAATTCCTCGTCCCAATTTCTCTTCCGCCCGTAATGATCTCAACGACGACGAAGCGTAAAGCCCTAAGCGAAAAAAAAAATATGCGGATGGATCAACGATTCGGCGGAGACGAATGAGGCAGATCGTTGTTCCCGGTAGCGAGCAGGCGGCGCATTCCGCCTGACTGCCGCTCCTATCTCTGTTACGCAATCAACTCCAATATACGACTCTCTCCAGGCCACACATCCAACGCATTATCAAAACTCTCTTCCCCAGTAGCTAGTGGCCGAGTTCAGTCTATAAACTATCCTACAACCTCAACACTTGCTCTTATTTCTCTGGCTCGAGAAATCACACACGATATTGGACTGACACACCTCACTGGCTCATAATGTATCAGTCCCCGACATTGGCAAAAATGTTAGCTCTCCGAAAGGTGGCATGCTTTTCTTATCATGAAGATCGTTCTACGTAATACTGGCACTAGAAATAAATGTATTCTTTTACTCTCACTTTTACTAAAAAACGTAATTTTATGAAACGCAAAAGCCAAATGAATTTAAGTACATTTCAAAATAATCACAGTAACGCAATTATCAAGAGAAAAATACCGGACTGACAGTTTCCACTGAAGCTCCAGTCCAGCATAGCACGTTGTTCCCTAGAGCCTGTAACATTCTCTTCATTGTGAGGAATTTCGTTACGTGTATTTCACCTAACTTGTGGATATTAAGCCTAGCCTTATAGCAACAGAGCTTTATGGTTACCTGCTTTCTTAAATACGAGTGTATGCATTAATTTCCGTTTATGAATTATTATTAACATTGAAATTATCAGTTTTTAATACGGTACATAAGTATAGATAATTTAAACAGTACTTCCAGTTTACATCTTTCCATAAACCATATGGCAAATCACGCAGGATATATTAAACCAGATTACTTGCATGTTGATGAAACATAAAAAAATCAAACAAAAAGAACTAAGTATTGCTTTGCATGGAAAACACTTTACAAAAATAAACCCCAATTTACAATTAGACATTGAAATTAATCCCGACCTGAAAAATATTAACAAAACTTCGAACATAATATTACATTTTGTAAGTTTATTGCACCGAGACATTGAAAGGTCTTTACAAGTTTCCTTGTCAGATTCAAGTCACGTGAAAACGTAGTGATTGATTAGTGTCACATTATCATATCGGCGTCTGCGTGCTGCGTAGTACAGCCTGTGTACTCTTCAAGCCACCCAGGAACCATGGCATCAATACTGAATGAAACAGCTAGTGCAACTTTCAGCTTCTTTGATACTGAAGTGAGTACTACAAAGAAAAAAATTTAAAACTCGAGCCGCTGCAGCTCAAAACATTACCTTCTTCTCTGTCACAAGTCTCCAGCGTTCCTTTCTCTCACTCCAAGTTTTCGGTTCTCATCAGCAGTAACAAAAGGGGTCCAATCAGATTTCCTCTGCCCGTTGTTCACTGCGGCAGTTGGGTGTTGCAAATGAAATAAAAAAATCGCGCATCTTAATACGTCAGCACACAGATAGCGAAACTTTCTCATTTATTCTCTCACTCAATCGAACAGATACAACTGGCCGATCAAACGCGCGCATTTTTTGGAGTCTTCTGCGAAACTCCGAGGTTCAACGGACTGGCGGACGCTCCCTTTCCAACTGTCTATAGTATCTGGCGACCACCCTGGCTCACGCTTCTACCTTGCAGTGGGCCGAAGAAATTCAATCTCATCAAAAATTAATGTCACTGTTCCCCTAAATCAATAACCTACGAGGTAAATTACTAGCTGAAATGTCGTTGTTGCTGTGGATTATTAAAAGAAAATGTAGTGAGCTGACCAGTACAAACTGTTATTTCTTGTCAGAGATTGTATTATTGGAACTAATTTCCTTGCCCAAGAAGGATTTTTTTGAGACAGCAGAAATCGAAACTATTTCCACGTGACTTATGGCAATTCCTAATGTCGTAGTGAACAATAAAACCTTCAATTTAGATGCAAAATATTAGCTAAATCGTTGTTACATACGATACAAGATATTTATTGGGAGGAATTAAAGATTTGCGAATCTGAAAGTCTGATCTAGTTTGCCTTTGTTAAATAAGTATCTCTGTAATATAATCGGTAATAAACTTCAGTATTATGGAAGCCTTCGAAAGAATTGCCTATTGTAGTTTATAGGAAAAATGACAGAATTATTGTGAAACTTCGCTTAATCTGGTGGAGCTTAATGGATAGATGATGTCTGAAATAATGGAGGATGAAATACACAGAGTGTCACCATTGTCTAAATCATGTTTGTGGTTACATGTACTTAGACGTAAAGGTGATTGTGGAAGCGGAATCAAGGACCCATTATAGCATTCCCATAAATTATTGCAGAAAACAGACTGCAAGCGGTAACCACTATGGCTAGCACTATAGTCAAAGGCAGCGGCGGCTTAGCAAGAAACCAACTGGTGGCAGAAAGCTCGGGACAAAATAACAGGCGATCAAATGGAAAACAATATCACTCTAATTTTAGCTATAATAAACCTTGTCCATCCCATTGGGACGCAAAAAATTCGGAAGAAATCGGTGAATGATGTCAATTTTTTTACATTAAAAAGTAAGTAAAACGAAGACAAGATAACTGCTGGTGTAGATGATAACCGATATATCATCGAGTGAGGGGTAAGGAGTGGAATTGTTCTGCGCTTCAGATTGTAGTTCCGTCCATAAATCAGCTGCAAATGGAGTTCTAACACGTGACAAATGCTTATTTCACAAGCTTCAATTAGTATGAGCTGAGAAACTAGAGTGCGCAGCGGAGGTACCAGCAGCAGGTGGACGTTCAGCCTCCAACCGCGACGCTGCAAACGGATTCACTCGGCGAGTGCTAATGGCTAAAGTGCTTGGGCCCGTTTGGAATGCAGCCGACAAACACCGCTGCATACGTCGACAAACACAGACTCAAGTCGGCGAGGAAGCGACACTTCCAGACTGACCGTGTCACCGCCTCTCAGCAGTGCATAAAAATTTAACTCGTCATGACGCCAAAGCCAATAATGAACGAACACGGCTCGGTGAGTGATGAAAAAAGGATCTAACTAACAAAAATTATAGCAGAATGCAGTAATTAAAAGACCAATGACAACTGATCAAGGCCTTCATTCAAGAACCTTTACGTTTTTCTTCTACCGAGGTAACTGAAAAAAAAAAAAAAAAAACAACAAGAAAACAAAAAACAACAAAAATCATGATGGCCGAAGCGACTTTGGATGACCAGGCAGGAGACCGAAAGTCTACGTGCCTGCGAGTTCGAATAATGTCCTGTAGTTGTCAGTGGTTCATAAAGTGAAAGGTAGACTTAACTACCAACTAATAAGTACTAAATCAATTTCCAAATCTTACAACGGTCATTTAAAAAAACTTGGAAATAGTTTGCATCAGCGTTGATTAGTTTCTTATCTCCTTAATCCGAAACTATTTTCTGCATAAAATTATTTTTTAAAGAAACTTTTTGTTTAGTATACTCATACTCATATCTGATAGCATTGAAAATATTGTTATTTTTCGTACTAAACGTTAAGAGAACATCGAAACGTACATAAATTAATATACGAGATTTTTCGTTTCAGAGGTCATATAAAACTGAATGGCCTTACTGCAAATACTTCAGCATTTATCATATTCACTTCCTTGGCCACACTATCCAGTTTTCTTGAATCGATCGTCCAACTCAGTAAATAATAATAAAACATGTTGTTTACGGATAAAATACTCATGGGAAGCAGAGATATGAATGAAATGATTGGAGGGAGACACTGGTGAATTGAAGAGAAAAGTCTAATAACTGAGCGCATTCGAGAGGACGCGGATTCGAATCCCGTCGGGCCATACAGCTTTGGGTTTTCCATGGTTTCACCAGATCACTTTAGGCGAGTGCTCGGATGGTTCCTTCAAAATGATATAGAAAGAACGGACAATATTAGATCTGGAGAGTAATTAAGTCAATACTGACTTACGTTAGTGAGTTTTGGCTGTAATAAAAAAGTAAATGAAACTAACGTGGACGCAGTGGAAAGAAATCGCTGAAGTATGTGTTGACAAAGAATGGAAAAGAAAGATTACAGATCATAAGTGATAGCATAGATGGTTGTGTGGACTAGCGTTGGAGAAAAGAGACTCCAATCATGTTAATATGTTATGAGAGGCTAAACTTCTTTGCAAAAGGAAACAATTGCAACAGTGAGAGTGAAAGTATAAAACGAACGATTGCATTATACACTGTTTACTGAGCGATTATGTTAAGCAGAATGAAAAGGTAAATAAGAACAGTGGTGCTCTGTTAAAAATGGAGCTAGCTGAAGAAGAGGCGACCAGTGCGTTTACAGCTGCATCAGGTTTGAATGAAACCACTTCGTAACAATCATTTGCTCAGAAAAATACAGCGAATTGTGCCATCTTGGGAAAGATATTACCTTCCTTCTGAAAAAGCTCACATTTTTATCAATAAATTTAAGCCGTGTGCCATCGGAATCCGGGCGTATGTATTTGCTGAGGAGGTTGCTACATCTTCATCATAAAGTCTAACTCCGATGTTTACTGTTGCCTTCTCCTGTGTGAAAGTGTTCTTGACTGTGATGGCATGTATGTTCAGTGTAGTGTTAAGAGAGGTGAAAGAAAGAAGAGGTCGATGCATTCAGCCTGCTCTTACGAAAGACACCAAGAAGTTTACCATGATTTACGTCCCCATCGGAAGGGCGAAATCAATAACAGCAGTGTCGCATGCCCTCAATCCATACGCAGTGCAGAAGGATTTGGAATTTAATCCAATCTACAACGATCCGAACCAACGGGACGGATTTTTTCTTATGTCACTGTTCACAAATACCAAGATCTTGGGATCACACGAGGAAGAAACCTGGAACGTCCGATCGAATCAACGATACATCGATATGAATGCCCCAATAATTACACACATTTCAGGTTTAGACGTCGTTGTCTACAACCATGGGTATCTTAAACACAACATTAAGGAGCTGTGGCACATGATATAAGTAAACAGAAGATTGAAAATACAGTCGGTTAAGATTAAGCATGAGATTCAACAAAACTTTCTATTTTTTTTCTCTTCCATTTGCAGCAGTGCCATAGGAACCAAGATGTTTGGAGACGACAAAAATAACGTTTCAAAACAACCAACTATGATGTATCTGTCAAATTCATTTCATGTTTCGGAATACACAAATGTGATTCCAACTACAAAGCTTCTCTAATCATTTGACTAGTGTAGAGTCTACATGAGTGTTCGGCGCCTGATATCGGGTTAGCTAGTTCGATTCCCCTTGTTGGAAAAATTATGATCATTGGGATTTGGCCGGCAATTAGAAGAGAAGGTGGTGCGTCACATTGTATGTATATCAGAGACCTGGGTTAAATCACAAACTTTCCCCCAGTGCATGTATAGTGAGGACATACGACGCTGCTTGCTGATCGTGATTCGTCAGTTGGATTGGGACGAAAAACCCGCGGTTCGCTTGGTGTGTTTAAAGAGCGTGGGTCTAAATGGGATGACACGCTCTTCCTTCTGTACTCTCTCATTCATAATCAGCCTAACTTACAATAATATTTACGAACATTGTCACACGGCGGAAGGCAACGGGAAACCACGTCAATTACACTTCCCGTGACGCTACTACGGAAAGGCATTCACCTGTGCCCAGATACTGACAGTGGAAAGATGTTAATGCTGAAGGATCCTGTGGGTAGAACGATATTGGATGACTGCTCTGTCTGCATCCTCAAGCGTTAATGACCACACGACACAGGTTCACATTCGAGATCAAGTTAAGTCAGGTCAGGTCAGGACAGGTCAGCTCTCGATCCAGGATTTCGCCATTAGCGTTCACACCGCCGGTCTGGTTAGGTCAAATATTATTGTTGAACCGTTTCTCTTTTCTTTCGTTTTGGCCTCTACGGACCATGTGGTTCTTAATTCTGGCGAACTTTATTTTTAGCCCAGAATTCCTTCATCCTTACACTATGGTTATCTTTTCTTTCTTGGGTCCATTTCACTCCAGATCCGGGGCGCAGTGTTTTCGCTGTTAAGTTAAGAGAATCGGATGCTTACATCAACGTTTTGTACTGTACTTATCCCTGTTTTGAATTTTATTGGGGTTAGACTAGGTTTCTAACGTTAAACCATACCTTCCCTGTACCTGGTTTGATTATCTGGGTAGGTTGGAAGGTTCTGATAGAGGCGGATAGATCCCTGACACCATATTAAATTATAATTACTACACGAGTTAAGAACGTTAACCAGGTTTGATCACTATTATGATGACTTCAGCAGCTTTAGATCTGAACCAAATACTAAAAACAGCAAGTATTAAGTCCTTAAATGCCGGGAATGTCATAATGATACCTCTCTCAAATAATCAAAATAGCACTAACACTATCAGTCCTGTTGCGAAGTCAGCCATTATTTGATATTACACTTAACAGTAACTGCTAATTGATTACTGTTATTTAAGCTTGTTAGACAGACGTTATTACTGGAATTGGAAGTGAATTTTCCATCACTTTGAATAAGTTGTGTATAATCCAGATTAAAATTGAGAACCAATGTATTTTTAACAAAATTGTTTATGAAAAAACACAGAAAATAAAGGACAGTAAAAAGAATAAATTATCTTATACCATGCGTAAAAACTGAAATGTTTATTGATTGGGAAGATCACTTCAGCCAAAAAGTAAATTACAAACAATTTTTTTACTGTTATTCGAGACTTAATGCAATCGATGGATTACAAATAATTAACGACCCAATTGTTTCGTTTAATCTTTAACGGGTAATCTGGTCTGAAAAAGTGTGAAGCGAAAAAGAAAAAAAATAATAATTATGTAGCCATATGGTCACAAGAACTGGGTGAAAGTCTCTAATATTAATCTAAGAAACAGTCCTACCAAATGCAGTGCATGTGGAAAGTGTTGTTGGGTAAAGATTTTCATCATTCAGATAATGGTTCACTAAATAAGGAACTTTTAATTACGGTAGCTATTTGCAGAGCACCAATTATTTGTGGAGTAATTACAGTAGTGGTATACACTGTCACTTGTCGATTAACCTATGTAAATTAGCTGGTAATTACAGGGCAGTACAGTTTAGTATGCCCTTGTAGCACCACTTCCGTGATTTCTTCAAGCGGCGCCAACTCTTTCATCTGTAACTGGGCTTTAAAGCAGGTTGCCTAATTCCTACATCTGTAGGCATGTTCTCTTATGCTAGAAATGCAAAAACCCCTGTACTTTTCTTTCTCAAAATAAGGATTGTGTCAGAACTAATTCATAGGTTGAGTTGAAATTCATTATTTACTTCCTTAATCGGATCTGTTCCAGGGAAAGATGGTATTTCTTTTTATGCGCTTGTATCATTTCTTACGTTCAACTGACCATCCTATTACAACTTACCCGTAATATACCTTTCAAGAATTTATCTATTACACACAAAAAAATCCTTACCTTATTACTGACAGATATTTATTACTCTTTTTAGTTCAATTAATTTTCAGTATTTTTTGTATGCTTCAGTGTCACTGATGTCCAAGATTCTCTTGTACAAATTGCTGTGCTCAGTAACTACTGTTTTAGAAGGTTCTCTATAATCCACATTTTTTCTTTCTGTTAGTCCTAATCAGCTTTAAATGTAATTTGCTTTGACCATCTGCTTTTACTCGTACGGTCCATGATCTCTATCTTTACCTGTTTCATGTTGCTCCCTAATATGTACGTGTTAATATCAGCTATCAGAATGATATGTTCAGGAGAGGGTAGTATGCTGACTTTATTACGTTCTCCTTGAAAATACTGCCATGTTTCTGTAACTTCTTTGGTTGCTTCTTGCAGGAACAAGTGGAATATCGGTACGTATAGATAAGACGAAATTTTCAAACATTGATTGATAGATACAAGTATATTATCGGGAATAATCAAAACAGCTAGAAGCAGTTCCAAGTAGTGAACATCCCTTGAAGGGTTTCCACGATCTCAATATATTATCGTTCCTGGAGAAAACAAACTTAAGGGAAGGCCCAATTTCAGTAATATACTGGAAAGACAAGTTTCTAAAATTCAAAATAATATGATACTGACCAATAGCAGAGTGAATTTGGAATCAGCGTTTAGAAATCGCGTGTCCCAAAGAATCTTAATTCGAATTAATAACTTCTGCGACTGAGGTCTGTACAGCTTTTCGTCCCGCTCACAAATCTCCATATGCAATAATAATATAAATGCGAAAGTAATTCTGTCTCTCTGTTTCTTACGTTTTCAGACTAAACAGCTAAAGAAATCTTTATTAAATTTGACAATGAAATACTATAGGAAGGTCGCGGAATAATTTTTTCCGGACAAATAACATATTGTGTCATGAAACGAAAGTTGACAGACAGACGGATAGCGTGTTTAAATCTCTGTAACGTTGTATAGGTCGCAGTCAGTTTGTGGATGATATTTCGCATACGAAGTTCCATGTAACAGTTATTAAATTATCATGTTACAGTTACTTATTAAATAAATTATCGTGTTGTAATGATAAATAAATGTACACTATTGATATTAATATTATTTTTGTTAGTGATGTTCGCTATATGTTTGTTACGTGATGTGCCTATAGCTTAGCCATTAATACCCCTGTCTGCTTGTCCCGTCGACAAAGTGACAGCAGGCGACCTCTGCATATCGACCACTCGCTACGGCGACTGCAGGTATGGATTCACTTCACTTAAAGCGGATAGCGCCCTCTCCAGCACACTGGATTACCCCTGAACACTTCGTCCAAACTACTAGCTTCCCTAAGTTAAACGCAGAAATTCTGATTTTTTTTGTGGATTATACCTATTTCAAACTCTGTGTTACACACAAAATATATCCCCACTGCATTACTTTGTACGAATAACTTGGATAAATGTATACATAGTTTCCGAGCAATGAAAATATTTAGGGTACTTTATGAACTCTCGTTATATGTCCGTTCACAGGAATTAGACAACCTAAGTTCACCAGCCGAAAATCTAAAAATAGTTAATCTCTGACGGTTCACTCATTGCTTTCAGACGTTAGTTAAAGTTTGGATAGCAATCAACACTGATTCTGTCGATAAGTCTTCTCACACCATTTAACTGAAATAATTGAGCAAGTTAAAACAAAATTAGCTGTTATCATAAGAGGTACTTAGAACATTTTGGTCCAGCTTTGTCTGTTCAGTTTGGAATGTAGAATAGTACGTTTATTTTGTTACCGCATAAAACTGACATAACCAACAGGACTTAGAATAAAGTAAATCTAAATAGACAATCTTTTTCATTACTACTATTGAATTTTTAACATTATCCACTTATTTTTGGAGTCGGTGCCAGCTGTTACATCGCGAGGAATGAATTACTGCACTTTATTTGCTGTTCAAAGCGACTTGGGTACCAGGAATGAATTCCGAATATTTTACAACATGCAATGAGACAGATATTATTTTAGTGGGAGACAGTTTACGGGAACAAATTAGATGTTATTTTAATCTGTGACTAGGCACAATTGGTGGTCGAGACATATCTCTGGCAATTCATTTTCAGTCGGCACGCTGTATTCTGCGGTAAACGCTTTGCAGTTAATATAATGTAGGTTTATCATCAGTATTTTTCAGTTTTATTCAAACATGTTTTTAGCATTAATCATAGGTAAACAGTAACATGACTTTTTATCTTATTGTCATACTTTACTGTTATTTTTTTTTTTTTTTTGCTTTGGCTGGCACTGACACCAAAAGTAACTGATTAATGTAAAAATTTCAATAATAATAGCATAAAATATTTTCAATTTAGATTTATTTTCTTCTAAGCAAGGTATAAAGTTATTTTAAATTTTTTTGTGTTTTTTTTTTTACTTCAGTTTTTATTTTTTGAAACAATTATTTTACTATCAAATTTTTTGTTATATTATAGTTTGTTTTGTATTTTAAATATGGTACAGCAGTTTTCATTTTGCGATCTTTCTGTTAGTTCAGAGGTTAAGGCGCATGCTTTCAAAAAATTCTAGATTCAAAATCATGTAATTATCGCTAGAAGGATGAGGCTAATTTTTCATTTCAGGGATGCAGTCCTAAACTGCGTCGCCGTATCGTTGAATCATAGATCAATATCAATTTTAGACGTGTTAATTGGTGTCTACGGAACGCGTCATGGACCGATAATTTTCGCTATGTAGGAATATCAATTTTATAAAATACTAGCTCTTCCCCGCAACTCGTGGGCTTAACCACATTATTCACCCATGGAAACTGTCTCATGAAGAAAATAAATTTGCAATATGTCTGAAAAGACCAACAAACTAGGAAAGGGAGTGGGGATGTTTGTCTGTGGGAAATTGCCTACCACAGTTCCTCTGGCAGATCTTTGATTTTGGGAACGACTCATAATAATACCGTTTTGTACAAAAAAAAAAAAAAAAAAAAAGTTTTACTATCTTTGGAAATCGGTCAGCCAGCTACATATAAACTGAAAATAATAGCCTGGTGTACCGAAAAATTAATGTCTATACTATAAGTTGTATCTGTACATACAAAGCCTGAACGACCGATATAATATTAAACAGACATACGCTATCCGTTTGTCTGTCACCGTTTGGTTAGTTTTCAAAATTTCATGACAAAATATGTTATCTATCCAGAAAAAGTATCCCGTGTCCTTCATAATGATACGTAGTATTTCCTTCAAAATTTCATCAAGATAGATTAAGCCGGTTAGTCGTGAAAACGTGACAAACAAAGGGAAGAGTCACTTTCGCGTTTATAATAATATTAGTGTAAATCCCAAGAGAAATGTATTATTTCCTGAATGGGTCTACAATTATTTCTGCCACCTGGTATACACAATGTCTCAGTTTACTCGTCACATCAACCATTTATTCGCTATCTCATATTAACAAAAACTAAAACTGTGCTGAATTAATGTTCTATCTAATGTGGAACAGAGTACAGCCACCTGATACGTGTTATTTGCCTCCGTATTGAAACGAGACCTCCTGATGCACGCGCTGCCTCGCTCAACATTATCGGCGAAGGCTGGCTCTCAGACACGAAGACTTGTATATGCAAATGAGTTGGCCTCCGGAATGCCCAATCTATTTAACCTATATTTCTACGTCTGCTGTTACATTGAGCTTAATTGGAGGTTCCAAAGTACTACCATGATCGATTGAAGTCCTTCAGATTTCAGATTTCTACTGCACGGACACACACACACACACACACACACATACACACACACACACACACACACACAGAGGATAAGTACAAAACACGAAGGAATGTGGCATAGGTTGGCTATAACATTTCATCCTCTTCACCAACGTCTGTTCATGAGAATTATCTTTAACCCAACCGACCAATTAGGAAATAAAACAATAACGAAACCACATAACTGATAAGCATTATTATTTTCTGCTGTCACAAACCACTTTATTATTATTAGCCTAAGCTAAAAAAAGTTACAATAGTAATATAATTATTTTAAAAAAATTAATGCAATATTTTAAAACAAATATTTTTCATCATCAGAAATATTGACATATTCGGTAATTCTTTTGAAGAATGTAATAAACTTATCAGTTTGATGTATTATATTCATGCAAATAGCAGCCCTCATAATTCGAATTGAGCAATTCGTAATGCTTCAAGCACGAAATAAATCTGTTTTAGTAAAGCAAGAAAAGGGGGGGGGGGTGATGTAGATATGAGTCAAAGATAGCTAATAGCCATTATTTCATCTATTGATCGCACTTCAAACCTCATTCGCTGTATGCAGAGAAACGTGTAGAGTGACTTTGTTTTAGAAACACACCAGTCATTACCTAAGAATGTGATTTTCCGTCCCGAGCACTTGGAGGCTGTTTCCACTCAGTCGTAGTGAAAGTCATTAAGCAAAGCGAAAGACGCCAGCGAGTAATTAACACCGTCACCCAGAAGTGGCGCCTCAAAAATATTAAATTTAATAATTATCAGGTGGTGTCCGTGGACTTTGTGGGCAGTAAAACCCTTTAAGCACTACTGCTGTAATGAGAATGGTCGGTGTAGGCAGAATTGGCGGAATGCGCTCTAAGCTACGCCCAAAGTTTTTGTTTTAGACGCGGTTCTTACTTCATCAAATGATGCTTCTTGAGCAGTTCAATTAGCCGAGACACGTTAATTGGTGTCCAGCCGCAGCCATTAAATTCGTATGCCAAAAATTAGCGGTTTTTGAAACACAGGGACCACAAATAACTGGGGAAAATGACGTGGCATTTAATAAATTGTGGACTCTGGATGGAATGTCTTCAGTTCTTAAATAATCAATGTAAAGCTGACACTAGGCCTTCAATTTTATGTAGTATTTCACTTTTTTCTCATTCAGTCTTAGATACAAAATGTAACGGTTTTAAGGCTGTGTAACATGTAGTCAGCCTATGATTGGAAAACTTCCAAGTTTGAGTTAATGAAATGCTGGAATTATTAAAGTTGTCCGCATCTGGCAATGCTTGGTTTGCGTATGAAAATCTTGCCAGAAAGATACGTAGTTTAGGTTCAAGATAAGCTACAGATCTTCGTACCTGATAGGTTTTAGGAGAAATATAACAACTGAAGGAGAATTGTCAGAAATGCCACACTGTATACTGCAAAACAATCCCGATTAACACCTAGCATCAACTCAAACATTAATGGAAGATACCTTAAAACTCAACAGAGTTGAAATAAGAGATGACACGACATGATATTTTCAAAAAGGATCAAAACAACATTATTGCAATAATAATAATAATATCTTTTAGAACTCTTGGTGTTTATGAAATATCATCAAATTAAGGATTACGCCACTATAAAAATGTCAAAATGAAATTATTATTATCACTGTAGTACTATTGTATTGCGTAATAAAAGGAACACATTGTCCTTACTTAGTCAAGTACTTTCTGAAGCAAAATCAGTTCTCAAATGATTCAGTATCAAATCGAAACGAATATAAATTAATAAGATTTTTTCTTGATTTTTAACACTGGGGGCGGTAGGGTAGAATCAGATCAACACCAAGGCTAGATCAATGCAAACTGGTCAATGCCACTGGAGGGAAGAACAACGGTCAACGGTTCAGCTGAAAGAAAGATCATCTGCAGTAGAACTGTCCGCTAGCGAGCAGGCAAAGAACCTCTTAAAAGTGAAATGATTCGTTGAGTTGTGTACGGTCTACGGTAAAATTCGGATCATTGGTGAAAAGTCGATTATGTGCGACATGCTGACAAGAGTTTAGATTCGCCGTCCATGCCGCCTCTGTCGTGGCTAGACCTAGTTTAACGCGGAACCCGAACCACGTCCTGTCGTATCTCAAATGTCACGGGTCAATCGGGTTTTGAACCCAGCATCGTAAATTTAGCAACCAAAACGCTTTAACCAATAAGCTGCGAGTAATTAATGACAAATGCACAAGTACCTTAAACAGATAGCCGAATAGGATATTTCTTAAAAATAATAGTTGCACTGCTATCTTCTTCTTCACCACCTTGGCATGGTCAAAGTTGGAGCAATGGTTTTACTACCCTTGCTGCCGCCAGCATGTTATACCTACTGCCAGGTCATATTTGTACTAATGGGGTAAGTGTTGTCATGTGTCTGTGAAACGTGGAACTATGACGGGTAACAGCCGCTCTGCTATGGAGTACCAAAATTTCATTAAAGAACCAAAGATTAGTAGCTCTATTGAGAGAATGTAATGAAAGAACGTTCTTTTTAATTTTTTAAACTGATTTATATAATACAAAAAACACATGTTTATACAAGTTTAACCACACAATCGAAGCATACATTTTTAAATAAATTATTTCAGAGCTGACAAATAGCGTTATTAAACATAGCGTATGGTTTATGATGCACATGAAACTACTTATTCCATAACACCTCACTTTTAAATATTGGTATTACATGAATACACAAGCACTCTGTAAATGAGATTGTTATGAAAGGAACAGTTCACTATCATGTAATTTCTATCCTCTTCACTCACAACTCACACAAGCAGTAAGTTTATATTTAAAAGAAGAAACCAAAAGATTATTTAAAATGAAAGCCTCAATAGATTTTCTTTTTATGTCACTCGGAACTAGGGCTGTCTTTTACACATGACACTGACACATAGTTTGCGTATCGTTACTTTGGAAACTGAGTACAGAGACACAAGTGACGGCGGGCACTCGCGCTCTCCCAGGCCCATCTCGGGAATATGAAGTCACTAATTGGTGCGATAAATTACGCTTGGCCGGGCTCGCGTCTCGGCGGGACCGTAATCTTTTAATTTCAGGGTACACACACCACAGCACAAGTACTGTGATTTACGCATCGCACTTCAAACGCACGAGGTACACAAATCTTCCAGTTTACTAACTGGAATGTTGCCCGAAACGGAGGGCGACAGAGCAAACCAGCCCGGCACCGTCACAAACTTCCTCCACCGAGAAACCACTCCACCGTTCGAGGGCTCGGTAATTCAGAATTTCAGCTGAAACAAGTTATAGGTGACTTCTTGTGCGAATGACCGCTGAATGTAATCGTATGAACGAATGAATCAATGTAAATGGAAAATTGAAAACCACCGAAGTTAGTTCAGTGAATGAAGTGAAATGCGATAGCTAAGCAAATTATTATAACGAAAAAATTCGTTTGCATTGGCAGTAATTATTTATCATACATTCACAATTATAATCTGCAATTCAGAAAAATACTCCATAATGAATTATTTCGTTTTAACTATGATCGATGGTTTAAAAATTGAACGCGGTGTGTCAATGTTATTAACTGGAACACCATTTCCGTTTTATTTCGCACTCTTTTCATCTGCTTACTAACTAACATATCTTTTGCTGCCTTTTGCTTGTCTCTCATCACTTATGTGAAGCTCTCCTTATAGTAACTGCTTCTATCTACACCATATTCAAGTGAGTTTGAGGACGTCATGTAACATCTCATTCTTTACACTGATAAATTCTCTGTTTCGACCATATGAATCGTACCTCTCCACAACACACAAATTTGAAGTGTTATATTGGTTTGTTAATTTTCCCTTTGATGTTAAATTTCTAAAGCTAAAGTTAAGTGATTGCTACTCAAACCACTACTCACGTTTTCGTCACTATATATTTCAATATGTGTTCCGTAACCTCTTATATCTGTAACGGTTATTATTATTAAATAAGAGTGCTTCTTATTCCCTTGCAAGAAGAAGTGGTAAAGAACCCATCTTTATGTTATTTGGAACCTATATACAAATAATTTGAATAGTACCTGCTTATTTTCTTGGATTTCTGTTCGAAATATGGTCTTTTATATTAACTACCAGCGAGATATTATGTTCCGGAACCATAGTAGTCAAAATAACAAGTGCAGTGCTACAAACATGAAAACATGTGTTACATGTTTGTCCATCACTAACCAGGGCAAATTCCAGTGTTATGTCCATAACAAGACATGTGGAGTGGGTAAGATGAAGAAAATAGCGGTACCAGATTTCACCACAAGGCATGCAACGCTCGGAGAAATCCTTTTAGTGTGACAGCTTTTCGTCAATAATTTCACGGATTATTATTGTTTGATTGTGCTTTTACGGACGTTCTGAAATTGAGATGACTGCTGATGCGTGCCACAAGGAATCAATGACGGAATGAAGCAACGTCGTAGCATTTAACAGTAATATACTATTATTTCTTCGATTTCTCTGCTTAGTAAAAGGTCCGTTACCTACCCCAGTAGTCCGAATCCGTTTTGCCGCCAGATGAAAGATCTGCCGCGAAATTTTACCTACTGTAAAGAATTAACTGTCGAGTTTTTTAATTATTTATTTTATTCCAGTTTCCATATCTGATGTGGCGCCAATTATTGTTACATATTGTAGTATTCTAAGAAATTAAATGTGAATTAATTAATCACAGATGTTAATTTCGGCTGATTTTACAGTGTACAGTGATATCTTAGCCTGTTGTTCTTAAATTAATAGTAAATCTCGGCCGCCAGGGAACACAACTCTGGTTAAATTTATTTCCTTCTTTGAACTAAAAGAGAGATAGCCGTTTGTTTTGTGGTATCCGAAGAAAGCAAGTTCTTTTCTGGCAGTGATAGGGAATTAAATTAATGTTCTCACTTCGTACTTTTTAAAACATCAACTCGGACGATGGCGTGTTCACTTAAAAAGCTCAAGAGGTGTTTATACCGTAACTATCTTACATTCCTGAACGTAAAGACTCCTCGACACACATACACTAGCGATATTCCGTCTATCAATGCGTAACCATAGCGACCAAACGTTTCCTAGGAGTAACCAAGTGTCTAGATAGATTTATGACAGAGAATAACAATTAATTTAATTGAGTATGAATAAATATTAATGTGTCTTTATAATATTTGATGATGGGTTCTTATGTAACTTTACGAGACCAATCGAAAGTAATGATATTTTTTGATATCTCACTTAATTCTCGAGAAATAATGTCTCAAAATCGAATTTTTTAGATTGAGATGCGGCCTGGGCCAGAAGAAAATTTCGGCAAAGCCATAAGGAACTTCACGCTGGACATACACAATGGGTGATTTGTTATCTCTCTATCGGTTGAGATTAAAGTGAAGTGCTGCCTGGACATGAAGAAAAAAAGATCACAAAAGGCATAAGAAACTACAGCTATAAGTAATTTTTTTTACAGCCGATATCTCGACAACTAAGCCAGATATTTTTTTAAAAAATCTTCACTTTCGATTTTTTCATCGCTTTACATAGGAACCCAATATCAAATCGCGACGCTACTGTTATGATACTGCAGCCCCGTTATCCCACATGCTGTGTTGAGTCATGGATAACTTATGGTGTTTCCAGCCATTGATCTAAACAAAGAATTGTTTGACGTAAGGCAAAACCGATAGGAAACCGTTGATATTGGTAGCGGTAGCGGGCGCCTGGTGCTGACGGGTCGGCCACTGTTTGGTAGGCCATTGGGCAGCTGTTATCTCCAGATATGAGGAACGATCGTTACGGCCAGCCAAGGCCGCCCCGTCCACGGTCAGGAATGTCACTCCGCCTGACAGCTGCTTAAAAGCCTCCACCTGACAAGGCGAGAAACTCGCCGTCTCTTTATCTGCTCGCACCCAATTAGCGCAACTCCACACTAATCATATTAAACAGGGAAATGAGTCCCAAAGGTCGACGCGTCTCCACCAAACTAATTGGCTTAAAAACTAAAACTGCCTAAACAACAAAATCCAATGATCGTCTTCATTCTAAAGTCTTCTTCTTTTTCAACAAATTTTCTCAACATTTTGGATCGTTGGAATGAGTCCTTGCTGACACCAAGCATTTTATACCTTCTGCCACGTCGTATTAAATACTAATGGCGGAAGTGAAGGGTTGCCGTCTGTTTGTGAGACATGTAACTATGTTCAATAAATGATAAGTGCATTTTTTCGTTTAGTCTTTTGTTTGTGGAATGTGTAGTTTATGAGGAGGAGATTGGGCGCCGTACCGGCATCCCCCTTGATTGCTGCGGTAAACCGCTTAAAAACAGCAGTCGGGCCGGCCGGTACGAGGGGACCTGGGTTCGAGCCAGTATCGTTGTACCTCCTAAATGAAGTGTGCGGTGCCTCAGCGCACTCAGCCACACTTCGTCTTCGTACTAATGTGAGAGTTCTAAATTTTGAATCATTCGAAACTGAACTAGCTGTATTCCTAATATCCCACTTTTCTCCGAAATTATCATTCATAACGAGTCGTGGTAGTTTCTTGTGATCAGAAAAAACGTACTTGAAAACTGTGCAGTAAGAATTTGTCAGCGAGGCACAATAGTTTAAAGTGCATACAAAACTCTCGATATAAGATCGCATAGACTGAAACACGAACCACTTTACACGATGACTCATCGGGCGAAATGGAGCTCTAAGTGTGAAGATATATTTTTGCAATAAAGATCCATCAGTGCTTACAAGGCATTTCATCAATCTCAAGGACGAATGTCGCAGCACATTATAAATACCTCAATAACAGTCGCACAGGCACGCAAATACTGCAAAGCTGGCAGATTGGCTGATTTCGCTAAGGTACTTCTATACTTAACGAGAGAGTCCTTAACAACGCGCTGACAACGAGTACATCAAAGACACTCTCCCCGGTGATTATGTAGAATAGAACAGCAAATCTCAAATCATTCGCCACACGACAGAATAAGCTGTAGCTCACAGAACGAGTTAATCTATTTTATATAAAGCGCGTTACTTATCTTCGATAAACCATGCAATCTGTAATGCACAATTTTCCAAAGCAACATATCCCGCAAGTAGATTAAGTGAGAGGGTGTGGCAGGCACATGTAAATTAATGGCTATTCCTCTCTTTTCTGATGTCAGCAAATGAGTAACAGATAAACAACATAACACAGACAGTGTCTAATGTACATACAAACAGATTCAGAGTTTTAGTATCGGAAACCATAATTGCAGTCTGTTGCTTGACTGAACCTACTCTTTAATACAGTTCCAATGTCGTTCAAAATGTCTGATGAAAGAAGATACGGGTATACTATCAACAAAAAGTGAAGTATCATCAGAGTAAACACAGTGATTGATTACATCCAGAGACCTATATTTATCTCAAAGATTATCCGTTGATATTTTTATTCCTTTTAACACCATCCTCAAAGCAAAAATTCTGCCAAAGTACGAAATTCACCGATAAGTTAAAGCGTGAGAAGAATTCGACATTTCGTCATTAATTAATTACACCTTATTATCTGTGAAACTTCTTCTTTGTGGAGCTTAAAAGTTTCTTTTTAAATCCGTTAGTACCGTGGGAAAGTATCAATGGACAAGAGAGAACTTGTGTACTAAAACCAACGAATATGACGCAACTAATCAAACATTTATAAAAAATCGATACTAATTCACAGTTGAAACAAATTCCCTAAAGCAGATGTCCGCAACTACGCATTTGGGGAGTACTGTTGTGGGAATACAATGATGTTTCCGACGGTAGGAGTAATAACTACGATGATGTCGCGGTACAGAAACTTAAAATGTCCCTTTTTTCTATGCTTGTGGATTGCCGCACGAAATTATTTTCTTGCATTGTTTAATATATTATTGACAAGGTTTCAGCTTCTAACCAAGCCGTGAGGGTGAGTGGCGGTTAACACTAGGACCTGGATAGGGGAGGCTGGGGATTCAAATCCGCGTCTGGCAGTCCACATTTAGTTCTCCTCAGTTTAACGATACCACTACACGCCGAATTCCATACCGTTTCTTGTCCCATTCGTTTCCCTCATGTAAATATGTCGACGATGATTAGGGGAAAAAATGCTATAAAAATTGTAATTAGTACCTACAAAATGTGTTAGCATATTAATACAATGCTTATAAGTTTCTTGGGAAACTAGCCGAGTGAGAAAATTCCATCTGTATACAACGCCGAGAAAGCCTCCACTCCAATATGATATTATTCTGTTGCAGGATATTCAGCCAAACGCTCTATAAATGTGGATAAGACTTATCGTGCAGATCAAATGGTGCAACAGAGATATGAAAAACTACCTGAAACTTTAGATCAGCCCTCAGGTAAGTTGCTTTAGAATCTACCGCTCAGCATTTACAAAACAAAGTCAAAAGGTATTCTTCATTCGAGAAGAGATTTCTAGGCTGTCCACCTGTCTGCATCACAGTCATTAGTGCGACAGAGTCAAGTAATAGCACTTGCCTTAGTAATTTACAGCAGCCTCTATAACCGGAAGTCGTACTTCAGTGCTAAATCCCTTACAGGAAAAAACAGCTTCAGCAGCAACGAAGAAAATGTACAGTGAATACATTAAATTATCTTATTTTCTTGATAAAAATTTGACGATTTGAAGATGTAAGTGAAGTAGTATTTCATTGCAGTAATAATTTATACTTGCAGTATGCATTAAGTTCACTCTAGAATTTTGCCTCTTAATTTCTATATCATACTCGTTCGGTCACCACTATCGCATTTTCAACTGGAGCAGCCAGCAATTAAAAAGAGAGTGAGAGTAAAAGAAATATATCATTTCTCGAAAGTTTTCAACCACTCCCTTCTCTTATAGACATGATCGGTCACTGTATGTAGAAACAAAACACTTACCTATATTGATCTAAAAATTAAATCGGCCGTCCCTCAAGGAAGTGTAATAACACAACTTCTTTCTTCTCATTTTTATAAATGATGATCATATTGATCTGGCACTCGTGTTTTCTATGTCTTCCCGGTTACACATTTATCAACGTTTAAATATAGAGTTCTATCTACTGTTTAGAAATTCAGCGAGCTTATACCGTATTATCGTTTTATGTATGATTGAACATTTCCACTTCTTTTGCGGTTCGTGTGGCACGTCATCTTTTCGAGGCTGTGCTTATTTGAAAGCAAGGCTCCATCTGCTATCGTAGTTTTTGAACGGACGAGCGGATGTGCGTGATACGTGTAACTTCTGTTTTGTGTGTTTAATGAGGCGGAAGTTTGGTAACCCTCCCAGAATTCGCCTAGAAACGTGAATCGGCACAGCCACCTAGGCCCGTTGTACCTTTCGATCCAGTGTAATGGAATCTTACCGCGCGAAGCTAGTCACGGGAAATTGATCTATGTAGTACTACAAGTTACAAGCCAATGGGCATAACTTATAACAATAATCCACTAGTTCTTAGTACAAAGTAAGCTGTTCAGCCTTTGATATAGTTGATTCCTGAGTCATTTTCTAAAACCAAGGAAAACCGAAATCAGGATGAACGGACGGGGATTTCAAAACGCGTCTTCTCGAATGTAAGGCTCGTGCGTTAATCGTTCAGAATACAGGTAAATATATTAGACATCTTTCACAGAATAACGATATTTCAAGTGGCCTTGAAATATGCTAATGCTCTCTTTCGTCCCTACGCCATTTAGTCGAACTCCTTTCATGAAACGAATTTGCGTTTACTGTTACGAAATAGACTCCACTTATTCTTGCTCTTCATTGTTACACCGAAACATTCTGTGAGATTTATAGTTTCAAGAAACGGGTCACTTAGTTAAAGGTAATGAGTTTTCGTATTCCTAATATGTACTACTTGGCACTTAATGAGGCGTAATGCTGGCTGTTAATTTTCTGTACCGTCTTGAGATGGGCTGGAAGTCTTGTTAAGTGTGGAGTATGTTCTTCATTTTCTGCTTCCATTACATATAACAGCGTAACTTACGAACATTCTTAACGCCTCGTCCGTTATGTTATTTCTTCTCTACTTTACAGGCATTATGATTTAACGTTAAACGTTTCCTCCGAACAGGATAAGTCGAGATAAAAGGAATTCCTGGTGGCATTCGTTAATGGAAGCCAAAGCAACAATCTCAGCTTGCAATCCATTTTAACAGGAGCAAAGTTCCCATACGCAGTCGAGTGTCACAGGCTAGAGAAGCGAGCTCTCTACTTGCAATGTGATGAACCCTGCCACTGACACCTAACTTGCCTCCTTTGAATTTAAGCCATCAAATGTGTTCTGCTTGATAGATTTTTTTCCCTTATGGCTTTAAGCCTCGTCGACGTCATTAAAAGCGGAAAGCAAGGAGTGGGCAGGAAGTCGGCCATATCTTTTGGAGTTTCCATCTCAACTTTCGCCTGGAGTGACTTCGGGAAATATGCGCTTAATAATACTGAGCAGTGGCGACACCAGTAATATAAGTATTGTTAAGATCTTTTAGTAGTGAAGAATGCTTCTACATACCGCACAGCACTAAGTTTAATCTCTGAAGATCGGCGGTTAGCAAATCTATCACGCGAAAACCGTACTATATCCTCATTGTCTCTCTAAAAACAGGTTGCAACTTGAACTCTGCCTTGAATGGTTCGCTAACTTTACTACACATCACGTGTCAGCAAAGCCTTTTTTTTCTGCAATCAGTGGATCGAATAGTTTATGCAATACTCCACCTCTCCCTATATAACAAATCTCTACATAATGTCCCAAGGCCCCCAATATGTGCTCCAAATGTACCAAATCTTTGTATTCCGCATGCTTTAAAATATTCACTACCTTATCTCCTAATTAGGTAAGACTACTACAAATTTCTTCCTTCATAGATCATTTCCAAATATTTTAATTTATTCCTCTATCTGTCGACATAATTTTTGATATCCTGCATCACAGTTCGAATGGAGAACGAAACCTGCCACTCGGGGGATGGGGGTTCAAATCTCCGATTGGCCATCCTGATTGCAGTTTTCCATAGGTTTCCGCAGTCACTCCAGTCGAATGCCGGGACGGCTCCTTTAAAAGGAACTTCCGCTTCTTAGGTGGACTGAAAAGCCAACAGCAGCCCGCCTTCCAGGCTTCAAGTGGGAGAAATGAAACCTGTAAATGCTTTAATCTTCCTTCTTTCTGAAATCCCTTAGGTCCATCGCCTTCTGTTCCAGCAAATTTTGTGCTGCTTCAAACACCTAGCCAACGTTTGAAACTAAATAATTTCTATTTTTGAAGAAGGCTCTTTTCGCTAGTGGTATCCTACTTTTGGTAGTTGTCTCTCCCATTAGGACACTTCTTCAACATTTATCTTATTTTTATATTGAGCCTACAGCAATTGTTATCGTTATTTTTGAGTTTCTGGTTTATGTTTGCTCCAAATCCTTCTTCCAATATTTCATTAACTCTTTTCAGTAATTTTTCGAAATTCTCTAAACTTACCTGCAACCAGCAAATCGCTGTATAGTGACTTTTTCCTTTAACGCTTATCAAATTCATATCTTTTCACTATCTGGATTGTTTTTTTACGTGAAGTTGAAAACTAGTGAAGATGCACTAAAACCTCGTCATAAGTCATCAAATGGTTGTTTTTCATGATTATCAGTTTCTAATACCAATTGTCAATTATACTTCTATACAAATGAATCCCTTAAAATTGTATCCCGCAATATAATATCAAAAACTTTTCTAATAATGGATTCTTGTTTCTCTTGAGTCGTAAAGGCAATATTAATCTTAAAATGAGGATTGCTTTTCTTGTACTCTGAGTTGTCTTCACGTCATATCTCTTTTCTTTCTGTATAAAATCCCAGATAGAAATTTTGAAGTACGAGATGTCACAGTTATTGTGAGATTGGATTTTTCTGGTGGTTTAACGATAATATTATTTATTAAAATCCATGGGAATTTCTCCTTTAACTTTTTGCTATTAGTTTCACTCATTTTCTTCTAAACATTTAAGTAGTTTTCATCACATCCTGCAACCAATTTGTGTTCCAAGTCTTGCGGATGCTATCTTATACTCTCGTATTTCGTCAGATAATGCTCGGTTTATATCAGCTGCCAAGTATGTTTTACGCCTAAAAGTTGGTTTCTGAATCCGCATTTATTCGTTATATACCCTAGCTGATACCTACCTGTAATTTCTGGACGTTTGTATGTGTATCTTATTTTCACAAGATTCTTAAACAACATGTTTGCTATATTTAGTTCGTATTTTTTTGCAAAATTCCAACAGTGGCTTCTTCCTTGCCAATTTCTTTCTCCTTGAACTAAATTCAATAAAATATTATTTTTAATTCCGTAACTACCACGTTCCAACTACCTATTATTATTTAGACATTAATGCATACCCCAGTTTGGCCATATATATTTTCGCTACTTTATCTTCGTCGTATTGTGCAATTAGAAAAGTGTGATTAGTGCAACTACAGCAGGTATAATTTTTATCATCAAAATAAATCCGTCACCATTTAGTTCTTTTCACACGCTATTTTCATAACAAATCCTGTACCAGTAACGCCGTTGTTAGCTCGTGTGGCAAATATTCTCAATTCAATGGGCCAGAAGCTTTCGCGTCCTTCTGTTTGATTCCCGATGAATCCCAACATCTAAGAAGATTCAGCTCGCACAAGTTCTTGAACTTACCTGCCCTATCAGGTTCCATGCTCCGACTACCAGAATGTTTCCATCAGTTCTGATAACTCATCACTGAGCGGCGATCCGACTGGGGAATTATTTAAGGTCCACAATAGTTTACTCAGGAAAAAGCAATGTAATCTGAGGCGTGCAAATGTCCTCAACATAAGGCAGTGGTTATCCAATGGCTGATGCATTCTCATTACGTTAATCATTTAAGATACTTCTGAATTTAGGGGCAATTTTCAACCCCAAGGACAAGAAGGTGCCCTAGTCCACTCCCCGCTCCTCCCTTCAGGAGGTAGTAGTCGAGCCAATGACTCCTTTACTGGGAGTACTTTAGTCGCCAGAGCCTCGTCCGTGCAAACAGGGTGCACCACGTGAAGGAGAGGTTGACATTTGATCGGAAGTGACTGTAATAGTCTCCCCCAGACCCTTACACCCCTAGCATCCGGTAACCACAGCGGTTTAACCGAATAATACTTGAAATATTTTTTTTAGATGTAATATTTTCTCTCTTTATTCCTTATATTATGAATCAAACAGAACGTGAGATAATCAATTAGGAGGCGTCCATTAATTACGTGAGTGTTTTTTTTTTCGGAAATCTAGACCCACCTATGGTGAGGTGAAACTTTGAGGACTTCCCCTTACTGATGACCTCGCAAGTTTTGGAGACTACAAGTGCGGTTATTTCCTGCCAACTTTGGGATCGACGTCGTTTGAAATCTTTTTTTATCTCTACTGTTCATCAAGGAATTAAAAACGTGATATTTCTGTCGACCTCCTCCCCCTTGGTGAGATTACGGCTGCCCCCCCCTCCCCCCTATTTCACCACACATAATTAATGGACGTCCCCTTATTAGATACAACAAAAAAATTAGTTTGAATGTTCTTTATTACCTGTGACGATGAATTCTAGTTCTTAGGAAAATAATGTGAATAAGTGCGTCAAAAGTGACGTTTTCCTACCACAAATGTAATGGTGGCCTGCAAAGTGAAACTTCTAATTGCCCTAATTGCGCAGCTAAATTTTGGGCAGTAACATTCGAATATCATTAAGTACTGCCTGTACCTCTATGGGATTCAGTAATAAAGGAATCTGAACTTTGTTCTTCGTCGACGATCACACTAAGCAGTAATTAGATTCACTTTGTAAAGCAATTAAAGCTCCTAAAGAAGCACAGGACGCTTAAACGCTGAGTTACCCAGTGGCGGTCCTGATTTGCGATGCTCTTGCAAGGTACTATGCCTTATATTTGTTTTCGGTATTAAGTTTTAATTGTGTTGGCCGTCGAATTGATTTTAATTACATGGCTGGCGCGTGGTCTCGCAGTCGGGCATGCATGCAAAGTAGCCCACCAAGGACGGCCACCGGCTCTCGCGGCATCTCCCGCACTCCACTTTCCTTAGGCCGTCGGACCCCTCTCGTGCTTATTTTTCTCGTTCATAATAAAAAGTGAGAAAGACACAAATTGGTTAATTCCTTCGAGATACGGATAACTTTACTCAAATTGCACCTTAGCATGGTTACAATCTAATAACAGTAAAGTAAGAGCCTTCAAATTTTTGGCAAGTATAATCACTGAGGACTGGAGATGCCATCAAGACGTAAAATCGCGTATTGCTGTAGTGAAGGAAGCTTTTAATAGGAAGAGAAAAGTAGACAAGGCATTGAGCGAAAGACTTGGCAGAGATTTCGTACGGAGTATAGCACTTTATGGAGCAGACACGTGGACACTGAGACGAGAGGATGAAAAACGGATAGAAGCGTTTGAGACGTGGAAGAGAATGGAGGGAATTTGCTGGATGGAATAAGTGACTAATGTTGCGAAAGGGTTGGTGAGAGCAGGAAACTATTGCAAGTCATAAGTGATATAGAGGAGAACTGGATGGGACACTCGTTGAGAGGTCAGTGCCTGTTTACAGACGCCTTGGAATGATTAGGGAGGAGAGAGAGAAATTACTTCAAGGGAAATGGAAAGTACATGGACCTGAAGAGAAAGGCAGAAGACAGAAGAGCATGGAAAGCTACCAAGTGAAAAACTGCGTTAGGGCAGACCAACAATGATGGTGATTACATGAATTACAAAGAGCAGAGAGTTTGTAGACTGTCATCCCCCTTCATAGTGGGAGGTAAAAAGATAAAAATTTAGCAGTCTAAAGTTTCGGCTATGTAATATCTGAATATGTGTATACACAAGTTAAGCGTTATCCTGGTTTTTTGTTACTAAGGTTTTGTACGAGATCAACCATATGCAAGATGGCTTTCGTATTTAATAAGAAAGAATAGACAATATAGTCGATTACAATTTAAGACACGTAGAATTGCTCTATTTGTTAGTGGTGGGATCAGAAAATGTAAAAAAAAACTTCCGAAGAAGACACAGATTAGAATATATGAAGCAGAGTTTAGTTTAAAATAGGAAGAGATGGAGGACGGCATCAAAACAGTCACGAGACTGATGACAAATGATTCAGATGATTTAACAAGAAAATATCCAACGCGCAACTAAGGGATGCCTCCGGATATTGAATGAAAAAGAGGTTCAAGGATAAATCAATAAAAACAAAGGTAGTTAAAAATGCTATTCATCCAAATTTCTAAACAGTTATGAATGAACAGATTGAAAATCACCTCTATATTTTATCTCCTCAATTAAAGGTCCATAGTGTACTACACAAATTTTAATGTTGTAACAAACATGGTCCATTGTAATAATGTCTTCATGATGCAAATTAAAAAAAAAAAAAGTAGGACTTCTCTATAAAGGAGACGTGGTACTTAATTCATAAGAAATGTCTTTTGGTATACAGGCATCTTAACAAATACCTGATCAGTGTTGAGTCTTCTCATCTGGCTGAATGTAAGGTATATAGGGGTAATATCTAACTTACCAGCACAGCATGAAACACGAATGAAATGCAAACGACACTTACCTGAAAAAGAAAGAATCATACATTAGTTTAGTTTTCTATAACAAACGAGAGCTAGAGATTTATGTACAGAAAAACACCAAAACTAGTGCACAACCGAGAACAAGATCTGCAATTTTTAAAAGAAACTGTTGCATATTTCTAGAATTGGCATCAATCAACAATTTCAAAACGGATGAAAAGAACTTACCTTCTCCAGATCAATTTTAATGATCGATATACAATCCGATCACCGCTTATAAACGTATCACTGATAAAGAATGTTCCAAACCTCTTGGAGAATAAACTTTTCCCAGTGAATTCGTATGGCCTCGCGACCTGCTTTGCCGCGCATTCCGCCTCTGTCGTGGCTGAACCTAAATTTTATTGTGGAATCCGAACCACGGAACGCCTGGCGTAGTTAGTATGATCTATCACAACTCTTAACCATTTGTGGTTCAGTGGGATTTGAACACGGGACTCTTGAGTTTTGAGAGCAAGCGGTAGACGTTTTCATTGATGTGGATTGCTTTGCGGCATTCTAGCAGAAATTGTAAGACTGCACAGGAGAAATACAGCCAAGGTAGGCGACTCGATAAGCTTAGAAGATATTTTGAGTGTGCGGTTTAGTTTAGGTGGGCTGTGCTCGGCGGGGGGTCGACAAGTGCATGTAATACACGTTGGCGATGTTGTAGCCATTAGCGCAAGGAGTAATTCAGGAGGCGGAACACGACAGCTGCGGCAGACAGGTTTAGAGGCGGTGGGCGGCCCGCGACCGGCTTCTCACACACCTACCACACAATTTTCCCTCGATGTTTAAAGACGCAAAGCACAGTGTAAAGCAAAAAGTCAACTCGTATCAACACGTAATAAGTTCACTTTCGTGCAGTTACGTTTCTTAAAAAGTTTAAACTTTAATCCTGCTAAGATTTCCCGCCAGCTTTGCCCGCGTGGACCTCACAATTCGTGTATGTAAAAAAAAAAAAAAACATAACTTGAAGAAGTATTTCGCGCAAAACGATTAATTTAGTTTTCAGTCATTTAAATTGCCTTCACGAGTGCCCTGTTACTGACGTCATTAATATTACCTGCAGCTGAAATTAGATTTACGTAATTTGGATTGCCTCCACGAGCGCCATCGTACTAAATAACCACTCAAGTAGTCAACAATATTCAGTTTCAGGGATAAGGGTGTTTTTTTCGTAGGAAAGGCAGTCAGGGATTCGAATAAATTACCAAGGGAAGTGGTGAGTTATTTACAAAAAACGCTGAAAGAATTTAAAATTAAAATGTACAAAAAAAGAGAGAGAAAATCGGTGTGCAGGGAAACTGCCACCGAAGCGTGCGTTACATTGCAATTAAGTCAAACAGAATACAAAGAGTGGAGGGTTCACGTTTGATGTAGTGTGATCTGTGGCGGCTATCTCTTCAAGCAGCGAAATAGTGTTTATTTTTTATGTAGTATGATCTTTGGAACCTAACAATTCGGTTTACGATCAGAGTATCATTTGTTGCTTCGGTCACGTAGAGTCATAATAAAGATATACCGCAATTCTTAAGTTAGATTCTAAGTTTTCAAACTTTGAAACACCTATAAAAGTCGCATCATAAGATTTTGCAGTATACTTGGACAAAAACATCCATGGCAACGGCAGCTTGGAGATATATATGTGGTGATTGTCAACACCACTGCGATTCCACTTGCACCTGTTGGTTAAATATAGCCCTACCTGTATTGCACATATATCCCATATTTTTAAAACTTTAATTCTGCTATTATTTGGAAGAAAACCATCAATAGACTCCAATAAATTATTATCGTGATTGGAAAGATAAAAATTTTAGGCTCTGTATTACGTTTTTTCCGGCTAGCTTCTCACTTCATTCCAACGTCGATAAGACGATGTTTTATCAGTCTCCAAATACGTACTTTCGATATCGTTGCCAAAGACGCTGTCGTTCTCACTGCGTCATTTGCCTGTCGATCCACTTCGCCGACCTTATAAGAAACGAAATATCTGTAAATTTTCTGCGCGAGGTGTGTGTAATGTATTCAGATCAGTCGTATCGTCTGGACTAGCTGAGATCTTGCAGAAGCTGAAGTGCGTCATGTGGAGCGGTGCGCTGGGAGTGAGGAGCTGTGGCGAAACTGGCTGCCATGCTGTACCGTAATATCCATGTCAGGAGACGGCCTTGACGCGACTGGGAGAAACGCTACACGGCAGACGCAACTGTCCCCTGCGCACACACACATTTATTTGGCACGTGTTTCAGCGGCAACTCCAGATTGTATCGCCAACCACTAATCTACAATCCCAACACAAAATAAATACGTCGCTGAATCATATGCGAAGGCATGTCGTCATCGAATGTGGCAATTTTACCACATTCTACCAACAACTCGGGACCAATTTATCAGCAATACGATCCATAATTCAAAGCTCACATGCAGTAAACCTGTTGTGGAGAAAATAAAAGTTATAGTTTCTCCTGTGTTACTCTTTGGCTATTTGGCTGAAAAGTATATGGTTCTGATTCAACTGATTTTATTTCTGGATCTTCATCAAAAGAAACACGAATACTATGAGGTAACTCAATTTCATAACCCTCAACATGAGAATTACGAATTGCGTCTTCTGTTTTGTTTCTGAACCAAAAAATTGAGTATCCTGTTTTTTTAAATTACACGAATCTTGTTTTATTTGGTGATCACAGAATAAGGACTTAATACATGATACAGCGCTACTGTGTTCTACTTCAAACCGAAGTCTCAAAAGAAACTATGAATTATATAATGAGTTTAGTTTTTGCTGTTTCTAGCAGTAATTTAGAATTTTTGACCAGTTCATCTTTTCTATAACATACATTCAAATGTAAATTTCTACGAAAGACGCTGATAAGAACGTACAAAATTAATATAAACTCTTATGTCCTTATATTCATTCTTAGGCTGTTGTTATAAGTTCCTAAAACCAGGAATATTAACTTTGAGATGGTGTCGCTTAGCGAGCAGATAGAACATAATATGTGATCATGTTGTGGCTTACTTGATGCGCTGTTGACTGGGACAGAGAACTGTATGTCAGTAACAATTACGGATGTTCAGAACTTTATAACAAACTTGTATCAGTAACACTTTAAGGCATATATATATATACTGGTAGCACAAGACAGTGAAAACAAAATTGAAACAGCCCGCGGCATAACTATATTAGGTGTAATTCTGTTAACCTCATTCCATGCCAAGAACACTCTCTAACAAAACGTAAACCGATAACAGATTCGAAAATTAATGTTGGCCCTACCGTTTCAGAACTGTGCTTTCGTGTACCAGAAACGACAGAAAAAGTAGTAGTTCTCACCAAACCTGGCAGCAGCGCCACAGTAGTAGTAAGAAGTTTATGAAACCAGGATGAGATAGTAGTGTTTAGAGGTTTAATTACGGATAAACTATTTTAGTTTTTTTAAGTAAATTTAATCACAAAGAGAATATGATTCCCACAGTCGTGTCTCGGAAGAAAATATAAGAAATGTGTAACTCCAGATTTCCACAGTGTTGTTTAGAATAAATTTGACCAGTTTCTGAACATGATTAAAATAAACTTAAAAAGGTCCTTGTGAAAGTCCGACGGTGGTCAAATATGTTGAGGAACTTTCTTTCGGCTTTGTGTTTAGTTATTATGGGCGGCAATCAGTGGAGGAATTACGGACAAGAACTCGAGATTAAGCTTAGGAAATGTGCCAATAACAACATTTTCTGTCGCTTCGTGAAGAATGGGTATGTTATGTTGAACATGACTAGAAACATCCGAAAAGGTAGCACGAAAAACAGAAAATTTTAACATGGGGACTTGAAGGTATTAAGAAATAACACCTTGAAGAAGTGGTTGGAGCTAGGAACTGGGTGAAATAAACAGGGATGACAAAATCGAGGAGGAGAAAGCTGAAAGTCTAGCACGAGTAAGAAGCAGTATCTAATACCATGGAAAGATGTAATTATTAAGAACATGTTTACTAACATCTGTCGTTGCTTTCCCTTGAAGCTAAATCTGACTGGTAAAGAAGAAAGCTGATGCCTGTAAATGATAAATCGAAGACATGTAAAACAAAATAAGTAACAACAAAATTTTGCCGGAAAAGTTCAGTACAAGAGACAGGTTCAAAGTATTCCGTATAAGTAACTGAGAGTTAACAGAATGAACAAAGGACATGTTACCATGGGTATGCTACTAATAAGGTCCATATGCCAGACGAAGAAACGGGAAATGAAACTTTACAAGAGTGTTTTGATTACCTTGAAAATAATTTCTCAACAAGTAACATAATAAAATATGTGCTAAAAAAGTAATTTTGCTGCGGGGCCATAAAAGGAGCTCCAGTAATTTTCCCAGAAACTATTTCTGTAATTCATTCTTGCACTAAGTACACAAACACAACGGAAGCAACATTTAATTAATACTCTCCATGCTTGGGCCGGACTCGAACCGGCGACAGTAGCAACACGCCAAGGTACCACAGTGCCAAAGTGTATTTAAGCCGTCGGCTTAGTTTAGAAATTCTTATAAATCAGAAACCATCTTTAACCGATACTGTTTGCACTATGCATTGGTTATTGGTCATTCTTCCGCAGCTACTTTGTTAAACATTTGTAAATGAAAACACGGTCTGTTAACAAGCATTTTCTAATTCACGTAATGTCGGTCGCGTTTCGTCCTAATGAAATGGGGCATCGTCAAAATAAACTATAAATAAAGTACACTCTACTTACGAATTTTGGTAGAAACAGTAACACCTTGCCCGGGAACAGCAGTATTTGTACAAACCGATCTGTTGCTGTGGTTCAACATTGCTAATATCATTTTTGTGGAGGTCACTATTTCGAAACAAAACAAGGTGAAAAATCAATTACGTATTTCAAAAACAGTGAAATAGTAACCTCCACAAAAATAATAGCACAGTTCGGGATCTACAAAAGTGCAAATAGAGATGTTCCCTGCCAACATGTAACTGTTTTACCAAAATTCGTGAGTAGAATTTACTTTGTTAATATTTACCTAGCTATAAAAATTTCTTAACACCACCTCCTATGAAAATTTACAGTCGCTGTGAATGCGCCATTCCATAAGGGTGAATCTTGAAAAAACTGTTATTAACAGGCGTGGTTTTGTTTTGCACTAGTTTTCTGGTTTCGCT
The DNA here is from genome assembly GCA_031002005.1 of Vandiemenella viatica. Taxonomy (NCBI): domain Eukaryota; kingdom Metazoa; phylum Arthropoda; class Insecta; order Orthoptera; family Morabidae; genus Vandiemenella; species Vandiemenella viatica. The sequence goes on along the minus strand of JARYHS010013630.1, from coordinate 282,733,098 downwards.
GTGAAACGTGTTGGAGGTGTGTAGCGCGGTGGGATGGCGCGCGTGGAAGGAGAGATAAGCACGTCTTCGTTGGTGGGCGATAACAGGCCGACTGCGGTCGCATTCCGCAACGGCGCACGCAACCAGGCGGGCGGAGAAACGCTTCCGGCCCAACCACTTGTCAACAAATAAAACACAATGCCAGCCGACTGACGCGAAATGCCGTATGGCGTCCGCACCGTTATGACCCTACTCCCGCTGCAGCAGACAAATCGCTTAGCTGGGAAGGAAAACATGAAAACCAAACATGGCCATCGACTTCAAATCGAAGATGATTTAAGCAACCACATTTATCAAATTTTTGGAAAGAGAATTGTGCACATTTGTCCAATCAAACTTAAACAAACATGTGATTTTCATTATTATTAGAATTATTATAATAACACTTTTGGACATTTATTGATTTTATTTATGACGTTTCTTATTGGATTAAACTTTAATGTATCTCGAAAAATTGGTTCCTTTTTTTATTTATCATTTTAGCTATAAGGGGTATATGAATTTGAGCTCTTTATTGAAATGGTACATGGGAAAACTAATTGGGAACCACTGCTATAACAATAAACCTCCCCTCCCCCCTTGAATAGTTAACGGCAGGCATACATTGGTGCAACGTTTAATGCCAATTTTTCTTAAGCATTGATCAATTCATTTAGTGAAATTTTGTACTCTGTTATTATTTTAAGCTACCTCCGAATTTTTAAATAATTTGCTAGAAATAAATGGCGCCATTAACTGAAAACGCAGTCATGATGTCACGATATGAAGAAGTTATAAATACATTTCTCCTTGCAGTTAGTTTTACGATGAGTATAAATCACACAGCAATTTCTAGACTATTTGTTATGAAGTAAGTGCCGTTCCTCCGAGATTGCGTGACTTGTGCAACTATAGTTTCTAGGAAAATACCGCTTTCCGGGAAACCAAATTACTGAAAGCTAATAAATGTCGCAATTAAATGATGTTGAGAGACTTGCATTTGAAAGACATGCAGTAACTTGCAAGCAACAATAGCCTGACGTCTCAGAAACAAGTTATATGTCTTCCGTTGGATAACTTGAAAGGGATTTTCAATAACAAACTAAAAGCAATCATAAGTCGTTAGTAAAAACATTTGTTCAAACCGCCAATCTCAGAAAGTAGTGTTCGATATGTCTCCAACAGAATGAAACTGTTATCTGCAATACAAAACAGAAGAAAAAAATTTCCCTAAACTTGCAGCATATAACTTCTGTGATCTTTATCTGCTAATCACTCAACCACCTTGGGTACGTAGCAAATTTCCATCTTACCCAGAAACAGATAAAGGAGCTGGAATGGGATTCATTGCAAGACAGGAAGAAGACAAGGAGGGTCATGGGAGTGTACAGGGCGTATACTGGCGATGAGGCATGGAAAGATATTGGTGTAGGTATGAAAATTAGTGCATGGAAGGAAAAGATGACCATGACCACAAGCTGGCACTCGATTTCAGGCACAAGGGAGTGGGAAGATTCTCTTTTTTAGGTAAGGGTGTCAGGGATTGGAATGAGTTACCAAGGGAAATGATAAATAACTTACCGAAACCGTTAAAAGAATTTAAAGTTAACATTTGTAGAGGGCAAATGTAGGTGGGTGCAGGATAGGGGGAAGACGGGTGTGTAGGGAAATTGCCACCGGAGCGTGTGCTCAATTGAAATTAAATTAAATACAACTCACTTCAAATGAAAAAGTAAATCAATCATGGCCCCACAATTGTACACATTATTATCGAAGGACCTATGAATTAGCCGTTTTCAGACGTAGTTGCTTCACCTTTCATAAGTGAAAATTTCCATTGGCAATTCCGCTGTGACGGAACATTGTTCCTTGTCACTTCAACCCATCACTGAATTTTAAAAATCTACATGGAAAGAAGTATAATCCACTAAATCAATTGTATCATAGTGTGGACACTTCAAAGTCAACTTTCTAAACTCTGTGTTATACGTTCAGTGCAGCGTTCCTCAAAATTTTTCAACCCGAGGACACGTAAAATACCAAAAATAACTCTATGGACCACAAACATTTGGGTCTTATGTGAATATTATTAACATTTGGGATATATTTTATTCTACCATCGTAACAAAATGAATATAAAAGCATGTCTTCAATTTCTTTGGAAACAGTAATTCATGTTTTTGTTACGATATCTTAAATTAAGTCAGAATTAAATTTTCAATATCCAGCCTGTGCCTTCTACTTGAACCACAGGTTGAGAATCGGTATTCCTTTGAATCTGTTCACGTAACTTCTACCCAGAGAGAATATCAGTTCCGCAACTCAGGTAACCGGGAAATCGTCTCAGAATAAGAGAAAAAGCTGAGCGGCCACTGTTCTGAGAAGGAGCGGTGGCTGGCGGCATGTGGAGAATGATTCACACGACGTGTAGTGTGCTTTGTTATGGCTATAATGAAGCATCTTTTGACGGTGTCTTTGGCGTGCCGCGGCGGCGTGCCCGGCTCTTTGTGCAGAACGGTGAACCTGTTATAGATAACAAGGCTCGTGTAAGGTCTGCAAACCAACTACGTCCGCAGGCAACAAGCATTCCGCCTGACCTTGCCACTTAGTGTCGTCTTTCGCTGAGAATACCCAAAGGTGCACGTAAACACGCCGCTGCTCAACACACAACAGTTTACTCACATTCCTCCACCTTTAAGATAGAATGGAGTCATTTATTGACATAAATTAATGACTTATGCATACTGCAGGAATCTGCTCTACCATAATAAATGGCAGAGGATGCCTTGCGCAGAAGTTGTATTTGCTGAACTTCTAAACAGTTAACCTTTACTTTGCTGGAAGATAAGCTCACAAACGCTTTGGGTAAATTAAAACTGTATGATAAATTAATATTTCATAGTATCGTGATTGAAACTTCGCACGTCCAAGATCGCTATAACATGCAACACATATACTACTGGCGTAAGTGGTGAATTTAGCAGAGGTACAGAATGATAATAAGTGAGGTCTGGTGAATTGCATTGATCTGTATCTACTTTCACCGAGATAAGGGGGCATCCATAAATTACGTGAGGTGTTTTTCCGGATTTCCGAAACCCCCACCTCTGGTGAGACTTCGTGAGATCTGGTCCGACCCCCCCCCCCCCTCTGGTGAGATTAGGTCCTTGAGACCCCCCCCCCCCCTAGAAATCGCCTTTTTTTTTTTTTTAGCTCTACAGTCCGAAAAAATTTCGAAAACCTCACGTGAGATTTCCGTTGACCCTCCCCTCCCGCTTGGTGACATTTCGCCTGACCCCCCCCCCTATTTCACCTCACGTAATTTATGGACGCCGCCTACTCTCAAAATTTATTATCATTGTGATGTTCGCAGGTGCGCATTTAGGGTACCGTACCTGAACAGAATCCACTAGCTGGGGTGGTTTTCAGCGATCTTCCCCAATTTGGCTCTGTCCGCAAGTGTGGTAAGCCTGGATGACTGCGACACTGTGAGTGTTCAAAGTAGAATGACGTTTGTATTGTGGATAAGACATAAAAGAAGTGAGAAGTTTAAACCGAGTGCCGTCCCATTCAAGCCTACTCATTCGAATGACACCAGGAGGGGCCGGCAAGCTTAACGTCCCCATCTGATCGACGAATCACCATACGCAATGCGGAGAGTTTTGTGATTTAGCTTAAGACTTTGGTGACCAGCTCTCCTACCCTGCCGGCCTAGTATTGATGAAAATTTCCTCCGCCACCAAGACTCAAACCAGCAAATCACGGTGCCACAGACGATCGTATTATTCTACAGCTGCGGTGAGGCAACGCAGCATAAAAGTTGCCTAACATGATCAACACGCATCTCTGCGTGTGTGTTATTTGCGCGGAAGATCTTGGCCACCTAGTAAAGATACTCGTGTTAATTGCAGCGTAGAAGTGGAGCGCTGAGTCAGCAGCAAGCCATACAACATGCAGCCCGGCGGTGTAGTGTTACCCCACCTGCTTGATGCGGCCGCCCGCATATAATCCTCACCCCCTGTCAACCCCCTTCAGCTCGCATACTAAAACTACCTCTCTCCGTTAAAACCGACGGAGATAAACCGAGAGGCTACAAAAAATTGGCCTTACAAATGATCCAATAAGACTTCAGCTATTGTCTCTCGCATCGCGGCGTTACAAAGTAAATACAATACGCATTTGTTTCCGGAACACTGTGAACAAAAATCAATACTATCAGAAGAACTATTAACTGCTATGGACAAGATCAGAACTAGAGTGTGATGGTGATGACCTAATCAACCGCAATGCCTACTATAGGTCGTCAACTTCTGTAATATAAATCCGGAACCAATATGGCTTTCCAATCCCCCCCAAGGCGAATTACAATTTTTTATGCAAAATGAACTAGAAGCCCTCCCCTACCCCCCAGGTACCGTATGTATTCTGTACATGAAGCTTCTTCGATGTAATTTTCTTTTTCTTTAGGGGGCGTCCATAAATTACGTGAGGAAAAATAGGGGGTGGTTGGGCGAAATCTCGCCAAGGGGGAGGGGGCGGGTCAACGGAAATCTCACGTGAGGTTTTTGAAATTTTTGTTGTGTTACTGCCTTTGGAAGGGTGAGACCTAAAAAAAAAGTTTCGAAAAGTTGCGAGGGCGATTTCTATGGGAGGGGGGGGGGGGGTCTGACGGACCAGAGCTCAACAGAGGGGGGGGGGGTCGGACAAAATCTCACGAAGTCTCTCACCTGAAGGGAGGGGGGGGGGTGTCCGGAAATAAATCTCACGTAATTTATGGAAGCCCCTTATGTAAGATAAGAAAAGACGACGTGATTGACACTCCAGGCGAGTCTAGATACTGTATCTCAGCGAAAATTCGTGAAGCAAATTTATATCAGTATATAGTATAAAAATGGAAGTGGCAATTGCAAACAGGTTACATGACAAATACTTAGACGCCGCTGCGAAGGCAGATTCCACTGCAACAGAGAAAGTGTGTAAGCAGATACAGGACTGAAAGCACATGGCTATACTAGTGAAGCCATGGGTTCACCTGGAATTCAAAGGAAAGTAACATTAGAACTGTTACGCTGCTGTGAGGTGGATGAAGACAATTGAAGAGTCACAAAAGAGGACTAGCAAACAAAAGAGATGAGCTAACAGCGCAGACACAGCCACTCACATACCTATGATGAATGTGAAAAAGCAAAGGTCACACGACTAAACTGATGCTGCCCGCGAGGTCCAAACAATCTGTGGTACCTGCTAATGCGATCAGCTAACAGGATTACGTGCTAAACTTGAAGTGGTCCAGGCAATGAATGCTGCTACTGGCGGACAACCTGCCTGATTCTGCCAGAGCATCCATTTTGAAAGTAATTCAGCTAGGATCGCTCCATCATGCATATCCTCCGCCCGGAATGTCGTGGCTTTTTTCTTTTTCTCGGAATGAAGCGTTAGCGCAAAGGGTGTCACTTGGAAACCATCTGACGTGGAACAGTGGTTTAAGATCCAAAGTTCAGAGTTCTATAAAGACAGGTTATGCAAAATGGAGAAACACTAGTATCAATGTGTCATCCAGCAAGATGAGTGTGGGGAAGCACTAACTCTACGGTGGCAAAGTTTGTTTCCTCTATTTGATTGTGCGAAATTTTTGACATCATCGATTGATGAAGGCTGAATCGTATTAAGACAAGACGCCATTCTCAAAAAGAGCCCTATATCGGTAAGGCAACTATTTTGATTTTGGGTGAAAAAACGTACGCTGTAGGAAACTGAAGCATAAACTATTCTGCATCTCGGATCCCTTAATAAAAAAAAGACAGGTTCTAACATAACTGAAATTTTGCTTTTGCTCCAATGAACTGAGTTTTCAGGATGACTTTGCTAGAAGATCTGAAAGACACACTGGCATGAATAACGTGCCATTTTTTTGTGTGTCGTAGTAAATATATTTACCGAACTTTCCTGTTTCGTAGCTGCGAGGTGTTCTCGAGTTTCACAGGGAGTAATGAGGAAGGCGCCACGTGCGATTTAACGTGAAATCCGATGCCCGCGCCCGGCGGCCCGACTCAGAACGGGTTTTTCAAGTTTGGTGAAGCGGCAGCACTTTATTGCAAACATAAAGACGGCGGGCCGGCCCGGGAGTCGAATACGGCCTTAACCGAGTGATTTACAAACTGTCTCGCCGATGTTTCTACTTAAGAAATCAAAATTGTCAGTTTAATACCCGCAATTTACAACGCGAAAAATCGGCGCATTACTCTAATTACTTGGTTAAACTAATGTTTTGCCTGGAACGGTTTGGTTCATTGTCATTCCGACGACCTCCAGCAAGAGATGCTCTTTTCGTTTACTGATTGGCATAATTACCATTTCGTTTATCCTCTGAGTTTCCTTGACAACCTCTAAGCCTCGAAAAGCGATTATAGAAATAAAAAACTTAGATATTTCAGTATTTAAGCAGTGTTTAAAACATGAATGAGGGCGATTGTTGTGTACCGAAACAATAGATTTTAGAAACATTCCATTGAAATAAACATTGATAGCGGTTTCTTTGTCGGCATGCTCAGAACGTTTGTCATGCCGCGCTGCTACTCAGCATTGAACATGGCCACATCATATAGCTGTAAGCTGATAAATGCTGACTATGTAATAATAGTAAATGTTATTCCGAGCGAATAAAAATAACTGAAATTAAAATAAATATTACACTTGTTGCACGTCAGAACACAGAGCTTGCTGAAATTACAGAAAATCCTGTAGATCCCGTAATTACACGAAACATTTCTTTAACAGTCTTGATGAATGCAATGCTGCACAAAAAAAGTGGTTCGTGAAATACGAGACCTTACAGCGGGATCGACGGTCGTAACAGTGTCGTCGTAGACACCTGCTAATCACTTGGTCTCGATTAGCTCTAATCCACTTAGCTACACATGGCTTTTCATGAAGAAGAGAGTAGCACTAAATCAGTCACAGCAAATTAATACTTCATTTCATTTGCACTGCGGTGTGAATACTATGCATTTGGAATTCTAGAAGCCAGTTCCGACAGGGATACTGATTACCAATTATTCTTTCACGTACAACATATCGGTACGTAGTAAAGCAAAAACTAGTAGCATCATGGTGAAATTAAAAAGTCCAGTCGTTGTTTATAAGATCCAAGTCCATCTGCGACAGTACACTGAATTTAACAATCCTAATAGTTTATTTTGTGTTTAGTAGCTGCGTCTGACAGCTCGGCGTTCACTTTCTTGGGGTTGCCTCCATGCCGTTAGATCATAAATTAATGTAGTATACATAAACAATGCTACTAAGCGCAGAGATAGTAAATATTAATCTCTGTTAGCCACATACGTGTGGTAACGAACCGCCTAACTTTCCCCACACCTTGGCACCAGCTTTCCAGCCTCTCTCAAACAGTTCAAAAGAATCTCAGCCAGCTGGAAGATACGAAGAGGTGTATCCTACATCTGTCGTTAAAAACTTTGAATTTTCTTACTTACCTCATTACGAAGCCCACATTGGCTTATTTAATCGCAATAGAATTGTCAAACAGAATCAACAGCAACAAACGATAAATAGATTTATTTTAAAAGTATTCGCAAAATAGCAAACTTGTACAGATTAAATATTTGGGTGCAGGTGTAAGAGTTTTGACCGAGCGTAGTGGGTGAACGGTTAACGCTCTTGCCTAGCATTCGGGAGGACGGCGGTTCGAATCCCCGTCTGGGCATCCACATTTGGGTTTTCCATGGTTTCTAAAAATCACTCCAGGCGATTGTCCTAATGCTTCCTACAAAATGCCATGGCCAAATTCCTTCCAGTTCCATGTCCCCAGTCCTTTCCCGCCTCTGACTTCGACGAGGGGTAAAGGCGTACAAAAAAAGTTTTGATTAAATTTAACTCAATTTAAATTATTATTTTTTGCTTACGGATTTACGCCTCGTCGATGTCGAGGTCATTAGAGGCAGGAAAATACTGGGGGTAAATCAAGGGGAAGGAATTCGGTGTAGCCTTTTGGAGGACCCATGCCGGTATTCGCCTGGAGTGATTTCGGGAAAACTATGAAAAATCAAAATCTACATGGCAAGACGGGGATTCGAACCCGCGTCTTCTAGAATGTGATGCCAGAGCGTTACCGTTCGCTAACCAAGCTCGGTAATTTAAAATAAAACTATCCCAATTAGATTTCGCACAAAAGGTCATCAACAACTATTTTAAAAACATTCTATGTGATTGCTGAAAATGTCTTTAAACGAGCATAATGATGAGCTACAGGGGGAGGAAGGTTAACAATAAAAGCACTTGAAACAGAAAGATATGTTGCAGTGTTTTGTCGAAAGTCCAGCGGGAGATTGGTTTGGCATAAATTTCGCTCGCGCCTTGTGAAAGGTAGTTTCAAACAAAATATCATCTCAGTAAGTTCTCATCACAGGTGTTTAACTTAAACAAAAACTGTTTAAATACTTTCCTCGATATCTTCAACTAATGTTACATCACTATGATACGTTCTGTAAGACCTCGTATTAGGATCGTTAGCGGAAGGCGCCCAAGTTTGTAGTATCTCAGCAGCGCCTTCAATTACAGTCTCGAGCAAGTTGCACTCCTGCGTGACTGTTGCTAATTGTTGGCTTCGCTGCAGTTCAACGACAGCAGCAGCAATTACTCATTCGCTCTACGCTACGTATAAAACCATGAACATATAATTATAACTGTCCGAACGCATTAGTGCGCAATCGACAAGTGGTTTACGGCCACCCCGGCAAGAGGCTATACGCGTCACTCTCCAGTGCAATTATCTAGTCTGTAATGGTACTAAAGCTAAAGTCTCCTTTATGCTTCATCATAGATTTTGCGTTAAGCATACTTGACAAACATATGGGCAGTCTACGAGATAAGTCTTTAAAGTCCTTGTACATGCACTCTCAACACGCAGAAACCAGGCTAGATGATTAAATGACTACAGATTAACAGTTGCGTACTCGTTATTCAGGGCTAGTACAAAATTACATACGTGGAAACATTCAAAATACTATATCAAACAAGGATTGGAAGGGCAAAACTATTGTTTGTCAAAATTCGTAGGAAGGCTGCGAAGATAGAAAAAAACTGAGACTAACATAATCACAAAATAGCCCAGTCATGAAAGAGAGAAATGAAGCACATGGTTAGTTCGACTTCTAGGTACTGACTGAATTCTTGTTGTTTTCCTTTTTACTACCGTTGTTAAAGACAGATATTGAATAGACTACGACTGATTTGTAAACTATATTCTGCACTGTGAGGTTGATTCTGAATCTGGGCAGAATCTACTGGATATAGGGATGGATTGATGTTCAAGTACGAAAAGATGGGTATATCAAAAACGAACTGCGAACGACAGAAGTTTGAGAAAAAACTGTGAACGGAATTCTGTCGAAGACTGGACAGCAAGAACAACAAAAGCAAAGATTCATGAAAAATAGGAATCAATTAGAAAGAGATGTTGCAAGGCAGTAGTCATCTTTAATTTGTGGAGAGTGATCAATGTAGCGAAAGAAGCATTGAGTGTGGAAGTGAAAAAGAACAATAGTAAAACGCTCGGTTTGCATAAAAAAGTATGAAGGTATAGACAATTTTTTTTATCATAGGAAAATTTTGGACCAAAAAAAAAAAGCAAGTCGTGAAGCGAAGCAGACACAGTGACAATTAAAACAGACTACTTTATTAAAGAACATGTATTATTTAACAAGCAAAGGGTTTAATAAGGAGGGATTACATCGGATTTAGAACTCTTGAAGAAATTTAGAAAATGTATGACATACCGGGAAGCGACAGCTGAATTAAGTGAAACATGATGTTATTTATAATGCGGATAAATATGTGGACTTATAAAGTAAGAAATGAAAGCGTAAAAAGGAGATACATAAAGACACAAGAGTAAGCCACAATTTGCGTCATGTGAAATTGGTTAGCAAATTTGAGTAAGAAATAAATGAAGTTTTAAACTGAAGTGTATGTATCACAAGTTTAGGAACGAAGATGGATTGCATCGTACTAACCTGGAGAATGATCCTAAAAAATAATCTTTTGGAACTGACGCAAGATGTTAGTAATACAAGCTGCTGAAAAGAGCTAATTTTAACACAGCAATCACAAGGGAAAGGATGCTACAAAGGCAGGAAGATGGCCGATGGAAGAGAGTGGTCAATGGAGTGGAAGGCGGTGGCGCCGCCAACCACAGAGTGACGTCACGACCGCACCAAAGGCGGCGCCCGTGCAGTATCAGGTGTCCACTCGGCCGGCAGCTTGGCGAGTCGGAGGCCCCGGGAACGAAGGATATCAAACTAAAACAAGTGGAATCAATACCACCTATCAAACTCTTCAGTCTTACGGTGAATTTATGCACGTAACTTTTATCGAGAGCATTGCTGTGCAATGCATTGATTAGTAATCAAAATCACCAATCAATATTAAAAGGCAAGCAATTAGGCTTATCTCTTTTTTTAAAAAAGAAATGCTATTTATGAATCTAATCCAGCACTGTAGGCTACCTTACGGAATTTCATGCATTTATTGTGATTTCGCATCTTTTTCAGAAAGAAAATTATTCTCTGAAGAATATTTTTTTTTCAGGACTAGAATGGAAGAAACCTGTATTTGTTATTGTAGGACATAGAACCGACATAAGTGTTTTGAATCATTCACATATTCTTCTTATCTTCGATTTTGGCCTCTAAGGACCACTAAAAGTAATCATGTGCATTGACCTCGATGTATCTTTTGTTGATTTAGAATAACTATTCATTCTTTCACTTGGCTGTTTCCTCCTTTCGTGGGTCTAGATGTCATTACATGTAGCATAAAAAGCTGATTAGAAAACAAAGGCGAATTTTGACACAGCTTCACGTCAGTGCAACCATAACCAAATCGTGAGGTCGTTCAACCAATAAACAATGTAGGCACACAAACTGGAAGTGTTCAAATTCTGCCGCCAGCGTATAAGTTGTAAGACGCAGAGGTTTATTTGCAAAACAAATGGAACCTGTGCTGTGGGAGCGTGCATAAACCACGTAGCTCCATTTTGCATTTTGGCCTCCTGAGAAAACCCCCCCCCCCCCACGTAGCCCTACGTGGCTTTTGTCTATCCCCCCCCCCACGTAGCAAGTAGCTTTTTTCCCTTTTGATTCCAGAAGACATTTTCTACTGCTTTCTCTTGTCAGACTATTGTAAATTACATACGAAGATAATAAACTGAGGGAAATAAATATTCACATGCTGTTGTGAGTTCTATTGCTCATTTTAACTGTGAAAAATGTTATGAAAGGGAAGCTACGTGGCCTGGCTCGGAACCCCCCCTCCCCCCACGTAGCCTAGCGTAGCCTTCCAGCCAACCCGTCCCCCCCTGGACCGAGCCACGTAGATTGTGCACGGTCCCTGTACTCACACCACAATATCTCCTGTGCAGTAAGCTGTACAACACTATGAGAAAGCTCAACATTCCCTGTACCATAAATAAGTGATTTATCTGCATTTAAACAATCAAATCAAACGGGCTTTTTTTTTCCTTCTGGGTTTACGCCTCGTCGACGTCGTTAGAGGCGGGAAAGAGCGGTCGAGCAAGGAACAGGAAGGAATTCGACCCCGGCCTCTTGAATGAAATATCCCTACATTTGATTTGAATGATTTGGGGAAACCATGGAAAACCCAACTCTGGATGGCCGGACGGGGATTCGAACCTGCGTCCTCCCGAATGCGAGGCCATAGCGTTACCCTCACCCATCACGCTCGGTATCAGGTCTCACCTGTTTACGAACCTCAATGCCCCGTCGAAAAAGGCGATTATAACTTATTATTCATAAATGGCGTGATATATTTCATCGAGCTATAAATATGTAGTGGAGCATTAAATGAATCCGTTCACCCACAGCAACTGATGATGGCAGAGGTCACAGCGGTGCAGTGCTTGTGTACTATGGACTGCTCATTTGAGTGTTGGAGCGAGAAGAGTTTCAGTAAAAACCGAATAAAGCACGTTTGAGGCGGGCGCTGCCAATTCGTGTCGTGCCACACAATTCTCGTCTCGTGTCGCAACGCAGCCTTGGCGGATGTCACAGCGGAGCCGTAAAAATGGCTCCCGCTAGCCAGACCCACCGACAGACTCGCATCCGGGTTCGCACAAACAAGATTTATTTAACAAGCGCCGCGTAGTTATCTTCGCACAGCACTTCGTCTAGAATGACACAGTACTGTACACACCGAGCTACGGAGGCAGCCGAGAACAGAAAAAATAAGACGTCAGCAAACACCGCACACAGCAGAAAAGCCAACGTCTGCCATATGTCTTACCAATGCAACTGGCTTTCTTTCTAGGCGGCACTTCGCTCCTTCTCAGAATCAAGAGAGCAAACCTCGAAGATGATTTAGCGAGCGCAGGCAGTGTCAGACCTCCTTGACATGCCCTCATAACTATGTTTACTTTCTTTGCTGTAAAATCTTTGTCCACTGCCAGTAAACCTCTAAAAACCACAAGCTAATGTTTTAACATGACAACATAGCCTAAGCCTGACAGTCTTAATAAAATTTGAAGATTTACAACTTTGGTTAGTGTCAGTTTAATCCGACAGCTATGACTGGCGCCGTTAAAGTGACACAAACTACGAACTGACGGCGCATAAAATATGCTATGCGTTTGAGTCGCCTGGCGTGGCACACAAGCGATTCTTGCAGTTTACCTATTAACTGTGTAATATCTACGTTACCAAGATGACGTTTCAACACAACAGACACATTTCCTCAAGTAGCGAGTAGCACTAGTAAAACATCACATCGAAGCTTTAAGAAGAACTCAAGTTTGCTGTCTGTCGAACATCTCATCAAACAGGCGGGAGAGACTGTACTAGCAGAAATCAAGTAAATCCTTAAATCGTGCTCATTTCATACGAAGAACACGTTCAACTAGAAAGTTAGGTACGAATGAGGTCTAAATTAAAATAAAAACGAGTTGGTACATCTCTCTTTCTGCATGGAAGAGATCCTCTGTGCTACGGAAATTTACAAAATAAAACGTTAATTAATATCTGTAACGTCTATCAACAGTGCCGATAAGTAAATTTGTGTGGTGGCGCCTGTTGTTGCTGCACCTACAGTTTGGAGTGCGAACCAGGGAACGTCCTGGCGTAGCTCATGTGATCAAGCGCAGTTCTTAAAAATTCCAGTCCCAACGACTGTAACGAGCCTGAGTTGTCTGCAGCAGAGTTTAGGCGTAGTATTATATTGGATGAGTCCCTTTCGTTTGGTTCCCGGAGCCCCGTCCTTGCTATCCTGATTGTTTTTAGGTATTGTACCTCGCATCATACATTGTAATTTTAGCGTGGATCTATCGTTTTGGCTAGAAATATTATTTGATGCAAAAATGTAACAAACTTCATTACTTTTACATAGGGACGACGGAGATTAGTTTTGTCTCTCGTCCATTCTAATTTTAGCCACCCTGGTTGATAAGAACAAAAGAAAAAGAAATAATTTTGATCACTGTGCACAGTAGTTTGTAGCTCTCACTTCTCAAAATCAGTGCAGTACCACATGTCGACCAGTTTAAAGATGGGACCTTTATACACATAAGTCATGTGCCATTGTTTAAGAATTTGAAAGTGTTTGTAGACTCATTTCGTTGGTAAAAACGTAATTTTGGTGCCAACAGACGCTGATGATACCAGGAACCATTTAAGATTGCTGAGAATGATGAATGAAATCTGGCGGCATCTGTTGCCCTTTTGTTTGACGTCGAGGAAGGTGTGCTCTGTGCCTTTGTACTAATTTATCATACTTCATTGTGCCCCAGAAGCTCCATGCGTTTGTTGTCCTTTGTTTGAATACATAAATCATCACTGAAGTAAGGTGTCCTGTGTTACTAAATCTACACGAACTGTGAACGATCACATATTAAAAATAATTAAATAAGATTGCAAGATATAAAAACACATGTTGCGCAAAAGGAGACTAAATTTCTATGGACATCTTCTCAGAATGAACTCTGGTAGACTAACCAAACAATTTTTTTTTTTTCCAGAACCGCATAACTAAGCCTAATTGGTTCATAGAAATTGGAAAAGAGCTAAGAGAATTAAAAATTACAGAAAAGTCATTACTTGATAGAACAGCGCAGATAAGATTCAAAGATGAAAAGATAAGGTTCCAAGAAAAATCTAAAATAAAGTCAAAACCCATCTTCTCGGAAGAGGAGAGAAAAAGAAGGTCCGAGAGGATGAAGAAATACTGGTTGCAAAGGAAGGAACTGCATGCAAAGTAGTGACTGATTCTTCTTATCCCAAAGAGGGTGAAACGAAAGAAGAAGAGAAACACATGTTTGAAGATGAATAGTATAGCTGTAACTGGACTCCAGTACACGAAATCTGCGAACAAACTAGAACTTCCGTTTCTATCTTCATGCTCTGTGACACTGTCGAAAACAGCCACTGTTAAACACAGTACAAAATATTTCAATCAGACCTGCTCTCCGTCCTGACTAGAAATTGAATACATTGAAACAGCTGGACTTTTGTTCAGTGTTTCACCATAAGAAACAGTATTATTATTTTTTTTTTAAAGTAACAGGCCAGACGTATTCTGTCAGCGTAATGCAGTATAATTTGTTCAAGTATCGAAAAAAAAAATTTAATTGGCACATTGCACTACGGTTCTCACGATACGGTTTTTCAGGCAATGAGCAAATGAAAATTTATAATTCCTAACAACCAACTTACCAGACTGCGTAGTGTGCAACACAGACGTACGATATTGATGACTACAAAACTCTCCGTCTAAAGAGGATGTAAAATTTGAAATGAGGAGTATGGCAACTGGCCACACTTCACTTTCCTAGTACACCCGCAAGGACCTTGTTCAACAAACATTCGGGTGCAAAACTGTGGCTATTGCATAGAGCGGATGAAGTGTATTTAGTAGCCGTGATACAAACTTAAGGTAATCATGAGCAACTTTTGACGAACTTACGCCATGAGAGCCCCGATAGGGCTATGGTTATGCGTCTGGGCTGACGGCGCCGTACGGCGGGTAACACACTGCCAGGCGCCTAGCGAAGACTCCTGTCGAGGACGCTATGCGTAGCGACCCCACCAGCTGCCACCACTGCGGCTCGTCCCATAACTTTTAGCCTTGTCCCACTTCTCATATTTATTACAAAATGGACGTTGGCGGCAAATAAATGGTTAAGGAGCTACAGTTTTATACTTCCCATCGTGATCTTGAATGTTAACAGATTTTACTGCCACAGTATCTACAAAACTGAACCTTATGTTACCGAATATCAAAAAATATTAGAGGGCGGAGAAATATTGATGTTTGTTAACTTCGCAAACACAATGACTGCTTAGCTTTTTCATTTTTAATGATTAAAGCTCCGCACGAGGAATGTTTTACCATTCACCAGTTAACAGACTTAATGGTAAAGGAGGCCAAGGATTAGCCAAGATCTGTTTAATATTTTGATTTTATACATTCCAAAGACATTATTTCTGAAAAAATTGACGCTTGTACAGTTAATTAAATTCCAAAGCTATTCTTAGAAACAGTTATATAATATACTATAGACATATTTTCAGAAAAGCAGAAGTAGGAGACACAAATACAAATGAGCCAATACCTAGATCAATAATGCCAAGTCCAGAATAATTTGTGCACCATGCTCCTCTGATATGTTTGAATTCTAACTTGATTTATCTCCTGACAGAAGAGTCTGAACAAACAGAAATAGCCTTAACTGATACATATGATATTAACCTTCATAGAAATTATTTGCGCCTATTTTGTGGAATTGTGTTGCATTTTTTTCGGATAAAAGACATTCCAAAAAATATATGCTAATTAACATAGATCCATATTGTTTTAAACAATCTTTACCTGATTTCCAAAATTCTATACGAATGTATTATCGGTTTTTTTTATGCCTCGTCAACGGAAGGCGGAAGGAATAGCGGCAAGGAACGGGAAGGAATCCTGCCAGGGCCTTTCGCAGGAACCATCGAGGCATTCGACTGCAATGATTTGGGGAAACCTTGGAAAACCAAAATCTGGAGGTTCGAACCCGCGTCCTACCAGAGCGTTACCACTCACCCACCACGCTCGGTGATAAAATTTATTTTGGCTGCCCCTGAATGCGGAAAAGGAGGCCATTCCGAAATTGTACGTAACAATGTCTTGTTACACTAAATTTTAGTGCAACAACATGTGAATCTGGTTTGTCTTTTCTTGCATTTTGCGCAGTTAACTCTGTGTTTTAACGTTAGCGGCGCGGCGTGTGGAGGCTGGGTGAGTTTTGTAGCAGGTTGAACGTGAGTCGGGCGCTACCGCTGCGGCGGGCGCTATCTTTACGAGTGTCCGCGGGCCGTGACGTGGCCGACACGTGCGCACGTTCCACACACACACACACACACACACACACGCGCGCGGGAAACATTCGCAAAGATCGTCCGCACGGTGCCAGGACAAGTGCAGGACGTTATCTGCAGTTAACATTACCACTATACGCGACCTACATAACAGTTTAAACAAAGAGCATTAAATATTAAGATAGCAGCCAGAAATTATCAAACGCAAGTTATAGTATTTCAAGTTAAAACACTTCCCATGGGATATCGGGACAAACGCATACACTTTATATTCGAATATTAATTATTCCCGTCATTCGAAGATAGTGGTCGCTCCCCCCTCCACCCCCCCCCCTCACTACCGCACGCACGCAAAAGCGCGCTCACATATAACGCTCCGCATTCGGGCGAACGATAGACCGAATTCTTGTTCAGCCATCAAGAGTTTGGTTTTTCACTGTTTTCCGACTCACTCCAGGGTAATGCTGGGGTGGTTCCTTCTAAAGGTTATAGCCTAATTCCTAGTTCCCCCATCCTCTCACGGCTGTACTGATGACGAGGAGTAGGCCGTAAGAAACAAAGTATTATAAAAAGGCTATTTTAAGACAACATGGCGTTAAAATGTATTTATATCTCCCTAACTATTGAATTTAAAAATTTCTTCCTAGGCAGTACAACTATCATATAAACATGTATCGGAAAATTGTGATTGGTAAAAGACTTTTTGTACCCGCATATATCTTAAAAACTCCCTATTATTTGCAATATAAATGTTATCGAATATTTGTTTGCTGAATAGCTCAAGTGTAAATATTGAAATGTGTAAAACGCAACTACCAAGTGAGGAAAATCTAAAATTACAGGTGTGTATTTCGGTTCCAATTTATGTCAGTTGTCGACCAAATTCTGATTGATTTACATGAAGTTGAATTATTTAACATTGTCTTATACCAACTGACATAATACACAACGACGCTTAAAGTAGCGTCAGAAAAACTTAGAACTAAAGCATTAGTAACTATGAAAACATTTTTACAGCAGGGGTGCAGAAGTTGTAATTTAGGTCGAAACTGAGGAAGTGGTCTACAACGCGTCCATATTACTAACACGGAGCTCATGAAAGCAGCTTATTACTAATAATAACTAAATTCTTCATGCCTTACGCTCTGACAAGAACACCCTGGACCAGCTGCTTTTCAATGTAATAAATATATCGGCTAAAGTGGCTGCTACAAAATAAAACGATACAAACACACCTAATCATCGCGAACTACATTTCGAGTGAAAGCAACATTTTTAACATCAGAATTCCTAGTTCGCGTAAATTATCACAATTAAATTCATAATACACCTTCAGTATGAACCGCAGCTAGACTAAAGCACGAGCAATAATACAGTCACTGTTTAACGATGTAAACTTCACTCGAAATTATTTTCCTACACACAATATTATACGTAGCTGTACCGCATAACTTGATATACAGCGATCTGGCCCTATTATTGATGGTTCTCTAATTTCATTTCCGCATCGCTTATTGATTTAGTATTCTTACTCCGTAAAACATCAGTATTGTTTCTGCAACTAAGTTCATTTATTGTAGAAATACTAAAATGCAACAGGTGTTATAAACATGAATGCAGATGAAAGATAAATAACTACAACTTGGAAGGAGCCTAAATGTAGACTGTTGAAGTGGCAAAGCTGATTATATACGGCTAAGCAATTCAACTCCGCGTGCTAATTTAGAAGCTACGTTATCAATCGTCTATCTCATATATTTTTAACTTTTTCCTTCTCTACCGTTCATTTTCCTTTTTTGTCCCCTGTTGTTTCATTTACTAATAAAATAACCAATTCAGAATGTCATAAAATGTAACCCACTATTCTGTCTTTTGTTTGGCAGACACTTCCACGAGCTTTTTTCTCGTTCATATACAAAAAGGCTAACCGCAAAATACTAATCGCTGCAATATCAAACATGACCAATTCTTTCGCGTTTACACATGCTGGCTTTCCATAGAAATCAAATTATACTTTACGGACGTCCGTGACTACAGAGTCCTTCGTTTATCACTCTGCTCTGTTATGAAACAACCTGCTTGCTTTATAAATGTAAGTAAAAAAAAAAGAAAAGAAAAATAGTCTAAGAAAGGTTATAATGCACCGAGCAGCTCCCACAGGTAAATACCATAAATCATTAACGCGTGAGGAAAGCTAGGCGAGAAGTAACTTCCTGACAAGCACGACCGAGATAAAGATGTAAGCGGGATCAATCAATGTCCGTGAGCGGGCGGGCGGCGCGGCGGCTTGAAGCTCCTCGATAACGCACTGAGCGGGCCGCGCACTAGAGAGCCTCGTGTGCTAGAAACCGCGGAGCTCTCATCCGCCATGCACCGTGGCTGGGAGTGAGCTGGGGCAGGTGAGGTGCGCCGAGAGGCGTGCTAATTGCGGTTAACAGGCTTTAATTGCTCGTGCAAAGTGTACGCCCTCACCGGCAGCGGGGCCAAAACATTCCGCCGCTTTATGTCGGCGGCGCCGTGCAACAGTACGCCACGGGAGGGAGACTCTTTGTTCACGTGCGCCACCCAGCCGCACGTGTGCATGGCCCGCTGCCCATTATTCACGCAACAAAGACCAACCACTGTCCCTAAATACAGTTTCACTTACGGCACCAAGTAATTCTTATTTATTACTACTCAATAGTTTCAACGTCCAAATTGTGCTCTGTAGTCCGAGGTCTTATGCCGATCTAGCAATCTCAAACTTGACAAAAATGCTGAGTCAAGCTTACATCGCTAGACAATGACTATATCATTTCACGCGATTTAGTTTCTGTTCGTACTGAAAGTGTTTCGTAAAATTAATTGTGATTATTTATGGTACGCAAACTAGAAGTCTCGATGTAGGCAACATTTTTAGACCCGAAATGTAGTTCGTGATGAATTTCGTGTGATTAGGTCTCAATAGATTGATTTTGTAGCGGCAATATTAATTGTGGTTAGGTTCAAACGCAGTCTGAAACAGTATGTTCTTGTCATAGCACAAGGAACAAGGAGTTTAGTTAATATCTGTAAACACTATTAGTAATTTCATGAGCGCAAAGTTAGTGTTACGACATGCATCGTGATGTAAATTACTCCGAAAATGCTTTATGGGAAAGTTAGGATAGAAGCTGAACACTTCCCAGTTTTCTATATAATCTGTAGTGATTATTTCATAGAAATAATAATAAAAATTCATAAAAAGTTTTATCATCAACCTCAAGAAGTCGGGGATAGATACAAAACTAAAATAGTGAAATTTCAACAGACTTTTCGTCCTGTCGAATATAAATTACAGAACAAGCGAGACGATCTAATGTGCAGATTAATTAAATATATTAAAATTGTCGCAACTTTTTTAAGAAATTTAACTAAAGCCCTAAATTCTAATCCCAGCAAAATAGTCTAAGATGCTCCTAGTGCAGTATTTCAGCGTTACCACAGTACTCAAACTGAAATCGGTTTGGATAGCGAAACAATGGTCAACAATAGATAGCAAGATTCATATTTTTAAGCATTCACCAGGGCAATGCGTGTTTACCGGGCTCCAATCCCTTGTACAGAGTCGAGGATATTAAGTAATGAACAGCAAACCTTGCACACTTATGAGACGCTAACTCGATATTGCGTCAGTCGGAGACAGCATCAAATGATTTTCGTACTCTCAAAACGGAAATCATCGATATCTTAGCTCTCAGGCCGTTATATACTATTTTCAATATACAGTTACAATTTCCCTTACATTTCATTACCAACAGAGCAAAACTTTTTGTTTTTAGAGAAAGAGGATAACATTGTTAATAACTTATTTATTGCTGTGCCGCAATAAACGAGATTCCTTTTCTACGCGCAAGGCCGTACGTACATGTAGCTTGTACCAATTTACAGAACTCCAAATGAAAGTGGTTGCTGTTCCATATTTCTCACCCGCTGTCTAGGAAGACGCGGTTGTGGGAGTGAAGCGAGTGCAGTGAGGTACTCACGTGAGCACAGTGAGTAGCATCCAGCACGTCAGTCGCGTGTGGTGCCACTGTAGTTAGCAGCGACCACTGAAGCCAACACCATGATCCCCGACACGCCGCACGCACAACACTTGCCACCGCACACGCTGCCAGCTTGAGAGCCACTGAGCGCCGCGCCGGCCGCCTGATAACGCCTGCTCGCCGGGCCGCCAGAGCGCGCGCGCCGCGCCCGGCCCGCCACTCTGCCCACCGATACTGTCGTCACCGAGTAATAGTCCTTACGGTTCAAAACTCATCTAAACTTAATATTAACAATATATGTACAGGGTGATTATAATTAAACTTTAAGTTTCAAAACGCTCTAAAAAACGAACCAGTGATTAGAATTACGTCAAAATTGAACGGCGGATTATTGAAGAAGGGGGAAAGAACATGAACCAAAAAAAGTCGATAATTTTAGCGACAGATGGCGCTGTAAGCATCAGAATTTCGTCTACACATGACAAATCGTAAAACATATCCCGTCAGATGGAAATGGGCTTCGCCTGTCTACAGAATTTTCCACGGCCAATCATTGTCTACTTCCATGCGAGCAAGAAATTCCAAAGCAAAACCCTCTCTTGCTGGCAGGTGAGAAGGAAACAACTCCTGCACATGGCAAATTTTGTACGGATAGCATTGCAGGATGTTTCGTAGAATGTTATGCACCGTGCTCACAGGCCTGTCCAATGTTCGGGCAATTCTCCGTGCACTGCATGGTTGCACACCACCGCTCGACGCCTCCTGAACTGCTGTGGCCACTTCTTCAGCTGCCGCCGAATCACATCTCTTCCTTCCTCTACCAGACTGCACACCAAACGAACCTGAATTTTCGAATTTTTTCATCATTTTCACCAGACCCATGACAGTCATCGCTCCAACGCCTTTTTTCATACCCTTGAGGGTCCTGAACTTATGCAGAGCTACTGGTGCAGAATCATCTTTCATGTTCTTTCCCCCTTCTTCAATAATACGCAGTTCAATTTTGACGTCGTTCTAATCAATGGTTCGTTTTTAGAGCATTTGGAAACTTAAACTTTAATTATAATCACTCTGTACACCCTTGTTCACCAACTTTTTCCCAACATAGCAGTCGGATGCCTCTGGTGAGTTTTGCTCATAATAAGCATGGTCAAATTTCGAGCTTTGGTTTTACTGCCTTATGCCCTTGCTGAGCCAAACACGTTATACCCACTGCCAGATCGTCCTATGTTTTAATAAGAGACTGAAGTGTTGCTATCTGTCTGTGAAACTTGTAACTATGTTCTCTGCGTGATAAGTTTATCTTTCGTGTGTAAAATTTCAAATTTATGAGGCGGTGATTGGGAACCATCCCGGCGTTCGCCTTGATAGCTGCGTAAAACCGCCTGGGAACAGTATTCAGGACGGCCGCTACGTGAGGGCCTTACCGAGCGTGGAGGGTGAACGGTTAACGTTCTGGCCTCGCATTCGGCAGGGCGCGGGTTCGAATCCCCGTCTGGGCATCCAGGTTTGGGTTTAGCATGATTTCTCCAAATCACTCCAGGCGAATGCCTGGGTGCTTCCTCCAAAAAGGCCATGGCTGAATTCCTTCCCGTTCCTTGTCCCCCAGTCCCATCCTGCTTCTAATGACCTTAGCCGTCGACGAGGCGTAAAGCAATAAGTAAAAAAAAATAAAAAAAGTGAAGGCCTTGGCTCGTGCCCGGCCCGTTGTACCTCTCCTATCCAGTGTGCGGCGCCTCAGCGCACTGCGCCACTCTGGTGGGTCGTATATATACAGGTTGAAGAGCAAGGACATTACGAGCTCCTGCTTAATAGCACGTTGGTCCAACTTTTAAACGCAACAACAGAAATAATTCGGCGTGACATGGATTCCTTCGTAGGTTTCCGAACGTATCTGGCACAAGGTATGGGGGCATCCATAAATTAAGTGAGGTGTTTTTCTCGATTTCTGGACCTCCCCCCCATCTGGTGAGACTTCGTGAGATCTGGTCCGATCCCCCCCCCCCCCCCCCCATAGAAGTTGCCCTCGCACTTTTTGAGACCTTTTTTTTAGGTCACACCATTCCAAAAGCGGTTACACCCCCAATTTTCGACGAAATACACCCTTAAAAATCGACTTTCGCGTGTTTTGTAGACCTTTTTTTAGCTCTACAGTCCAACAATTTCCAAAAACCTCACGTGAGATTTCCGTTGACCCCCCCCCTCCCCCTTGGTGCAATTTTGCCGGATCCCCCCCCCCCCCTATTTCACCTCACGTAAGTTATGAACGCCCTCTGTCTACGCACAGGTCGCGCAATTCCTTTTAATTTTGGGCCGGATATTTGGACTTTGTGGATAATTTTCCTCGATTGCTGATACTATTAATAAATAAATACAGCATAAACAATTGAATATATGATCGTTTATTTACTTTCCGAGCGCGTTTCGCTTCTTAATTGAAGCATCTTCAGCGGTTTTCATTTTTGATATATTGCTCTATTTACCCACTATTCTCAGCAGCAGTAGTGCTAGTTTACGTAATTACGTAGTTATGTACTGATAGTTTACATGTGCAATAATAAGCAGAAAATGACATGAAATCCAAATAGCAGACAGAAATCACTGTTGCTGGGAATGGTGGATAAATAGAGCAATATATCAAAATTGAAAACCGCTGAAGATGCTTCAATTAAGAAGCGAAACGCGTTCGGAAAATAAATAAACGAAGAAATATTCAGTTGCTTAGGCTGTATTTTGTTTATTAATATGGCTGGAAGTTTGGGGGCGCGGATCTATAGCTCTATATCCCAGATATGTTCTATCGAGTTGAGATCGGGTGAATTTGGTGTCCAAGACATGGTAATGGATTCACTACCATGATCCTTAAATCACTGTAGCGCGATTCTGACCTTGTGGCACGGAAAATGCCATCGCCGTCATGGAAAACATTGAGCATGAAGGGATGCAGGTGGTTCGCAATAATTTTCACGTAATTCACAGTTGTCTCGATACCTTCGATAAGCACCACAAATCCTGGCTGAATGTCTCTCGTGGTATCATACCGCCTCCGCCGGCTTGCGTCCGTGGTGCGTGCAGCCGTTCCCCAGGGAAACTGCTTGTCCTGACACGACTCTCGACATCGGGTAGCAAGACTCTCAGCAGGTGACACGTTTCTATTAATGCATGGTCTTGTCTCGGTGATCTCGTGTTAACCACAATCGTAATTGACGATGTCGTTAGGTCAACATGGGAACACGTAAGGACCGTCTGATGTGGAGCGCGATGTTCAAAAATGTGCGCTGAAGGGAGTGCTCCAAAACAGTAGTGCGTCACCAGTATTTTACTCTGCTGCCAGATATAGCGCAGAACGGGCCTCTAACTTCCAACTTCTGTTTTGAGTCGTCGACATCCATTACGTTGATGCCTAGTCTTGGTTTAAATCCTTCAACCACTTTCCATAGATGCTCGCTACAGTTGCACGTGAACAGCCGAAAAGCCTCGCCGTTTCCGAGATGTTCGCTACAACGCGCCGAGCCATAAGAATCTGCCTCTTGTCACTTATCCCAGTGGATTTTTCCGTTTGTCTTACGTATCGTTGGAAGAACGACTCCAATTTTACATCCTTTATTTACCGCATGACGTGCCCGCAGCGGTACCAGACAGTGTTAAATATTTCGATGGGTGATGGTTATAATGTTTAAATCATCAGTATACTTATATACAGAATGTATAAAATAAAATCGTTCCAAATATGAGAGGTTGCACAAAAGAGTTGTTCCTATGATTCTCATTGGGCTTGATGAGAAATAATATATTTTCTTTCTGAACCCTTAAGATTAAAGTAGTTCGTTCCCGTATCAGTAACATTATCAGTGCTGCCAATTCTACGGATTTATCCGTAGATCTACGGATTTTTATAAAAATTTAGGATTTTCGGATTTTGTTACAATATATACGGATTTTTTATACTTTTTATTATTTGCTGAATTTCCTTATATTGGTGTTTTGTTAAACTTTGAGCGTATAGTGTTAAGTCATTACAGAATTGTCAATAATTCTGAATAATTTCCTTGTAACCACTCATGTGAACCAACGATTGATATAAAACTCATATTTTGTTTGATTATAGATTTTATTGATCTTAAAAGACCGTAATACAGAACTATCGGCGCACTCTTTATGCACGGTAACACGTTCGTTGGCACAGCTTACAAAGCAGTGCCTACCGAGAAGACTTAAACAATATCCGAAAGTCAAAGGGGTCGCACTCGCAGTTTTTGACGTTTTCTGTTACAGCAGATATGCTAAATCTAATGTCAACAAAGAAAATGCATTGTCCTTAGATTAAAAAAAATTAAAAAAATGTAGGCACAGCAGCAACAGTGATGAAAGTGACGCTATATAAAACATGTTCAGAGATATTTCTTAGTTTCAATATAGAATATTATTTTGTATTTTGAATTTTAAAGACCTGGAAATAAAAAGTGTTCATAATTTTGACTCTATCCTCAATAATTATCGTTTCAGTCTTTCAGTTAGCGAGTCTCCGGATTTTTGTACCCAATCTACCGAAATTTTAGCGGCCATCTACGGATATTCAAAGCAAAGTTACTGGCAGCACTGAACATTATTCTAATGATGTATACCAATTAGGAACAGCACTGTTTTATATTATGTTCATGATGAGTTGGTGGCGATGTTATAATTACATAGGCTGCTTGTCTACAGGTTCGTCGACATTACTCCTTATGGCTACTTTCGTATAAGATTATTTCTGAGTTTTTTGCTTTGATGGGGACATTTTCTCGAATAATACCTCCTAAGGAATATGTGTACCACGCCAAGGACAATTTCATCCTAGAGTCCTCATCATCGCGTTTCTATCGATTCTGATTATAAGTAACTTGTGAACAGTAAACACTTTTAGTTTCCATCATTGGTCTTCTTGTATTGTCTCGTCGTGTTAGGCAATTTGTACTTTAATCTACTGAGGTATCAACACTAGCTAATATCTTCAATTTTGAAGGTAATATCCACAATAGACAGTTTAGAATATGCTAGCAAAGACTATAAGGTGAATGTAGGATTATCTGAGTTATCAACCAACTACTCTTGGTTATTCAGTTCCTATTTTTGTGTCAGATTTAAAAAAAAAACTCCATACAGCCAATATCACACCGATCTATCTATCATATTTAGACTTGCACGGTATGAAAATAGGTTAGATTCATATGTGACAAATATAGGCATGCAGAAAGCATGGATCAGACGAAGAATGTCGTACGAGCTTCCGTAATTAATTTCTCTTCTCAGAAATTGGTAAATATGCGGATTTTTAGACTATAATTAATGTAGTAGTTGCGGAGTTAACATTTTACCATGCCAAAAAATCTCACCATGAACTCTCACTGAGTAATTTTATTTGCATTTCTATATCCACATAGTCTGCAGGAAGACCTACTGCTAGATTTTTTTTAATTAATGGGAAGGGTCCTGGCTAAACAAGGGTAAAGGTTTAGTACGAAAATCGTACAGTAAAATTTCTGACTAAACTTCCAACTAAAGAACACAATAAAATCAACGATTTTACACGATAATAGAACATATCTGAAGATTGTTCTCATTCCACTGACATCTGTGTTACGCTAAAAGGCTAACCCACCGTCTGTTGAACTGTGTACAACTCTTTTTATTATCATTATTATTATTTAATTGCAATTCACATTATATCTCTGTTATAAATTAAGATAATACGGTAATTCTAGAAAGTGAAATGGGATCCAAATCACGGATCGTTCTAGATACACAAAACAACTTCGGTTCAGATTAGGGACGGAATAAATTTGATGTTTCTATTTACAACGTGTGATACTTAAGTTCCGCTGTATCTCTCCTGTTTAACCTTCTCAATGCTGCAAATCACTCGCCTGTAACGTTGATGGCAATTCATTTCCTAATGTATGGTTTCTTCTAGTGGAATGTAATACCGATAAGCAGATCCACAGGATTTGCTTGTAAGCTTTAACCGTCCTGCATTTAATATTCCCCATACATCAGTAGTATAACATTCATTATTTCTGTTAATTTTAAATTTTCATACTTTATTGACGTAAATACATTGACTCTCAGTATTCATAAAACAGGATACAAAAATAAAAATAATAATAAATATTCCGTGTACATGTTAGACATCTTTAGCTACGTAAACGACACGATGTTGACAGGCGACTTTCATGATCTTTGTTGTATGGCACTCAGTCGACGCCAAACGTCTTACTTCTTTTCTTCATGTTAATCACCAGTGGGAGTTAGGAGCACGTCCACCAGATATGCAGATGGAGACACGAGTAAATCTGGAGTAAGACGACAAGTGTATCGGCACGATGTGGGAGGTTGACGATAGAACAAAGAAGAAACGGATACACTCTTCCAAATTGCTGCACCGAAATCTTACTATTGATTCTTAATAAGTTACTTTTTAACGTTATTGTAAACGCAACTTAGGCAAGATAATTAACATGATGTTTGTCGTTTTCGTATTAAAGCAGAATTGATGAAGTGTTTCGCACTTTAACCTAGTCCGCTTAAGGGGACTTGCAGTTTCACGTGCAATCCGAATCATGGAGCGTTCTAGAGCACTTTACATGAAAAAAATTAGGCAGTTTTTCTTGGAAGAGGAAACGCATGATATCTGCAGCTATAGTTACAGACAGCACTTCACTGAAAATAAATGCCCAGTCTTACGCTGTTTGCATGGAGCAAATAAAAGCAAGCTATTGATTTCATTCGCTGTGTAAATGGTTGATTAAAAAATAGGGGGATACTTCATCTTCATTAATCAAGGCAGCATGTTAAATCTGCTTGGAAACAAATATAAATCTTTCATCAGACCTTCTGCTCCAGGAAACATATTTCACTTCTTCACTGTTTTGAAGCAAAGCTGCGGACTCATAACATGGCACAGGAATATAATTAGAATGTTTTGTTTCAACGGTAGCTGTTATACTCATTTCTTCCAGCACTCCATAAAGTTCTCTTTATGCCAGCATTGCTTACTTTACATCCAAACTGTGCTTGGGTAACTTCCAACAAATGCAGGCTTAGATCTGTTTAAGTTTTCAAGAAATGTTAGTAACACACTATGAATTTGCATGAATTCAATCTACATAAAACTGAATTAATGCATCTTCGTCGAACTTAGTTATCATTTCTTATTCGATTAAATATCATAGAGCTGTTTGGTGCTGAGTAGTTGAATCACTGGCTTGGTTTTCGGTCAATTCATTAACATCTTGTAGCTTCTTTTTAAGCAACAGAACTCACTTCTCCTACTGTATCAGATCCTATATTTATATTTAATCTGCTATTATTATTATTATTAATTCTGCTATATATCATCACTTCTGTCTTGATTTGGTTTATATTTAGTTCAAAATCTTGCTTTACTATCTCCTTCATACCATTCAGTAATTCGTCAATCTGTTCTATTAATTGGACATCATCATCAGCAAAAAACAACATGCTGATTTTTTCCTCCCTGAACATTTATGCCACACTTTATCTTCCTGTACGGCTTGAATATTATGAAGACAGACGGTATACAATCTTCCCTCTTTTTTTTTAACCTATGCATGTCTCTCCTGATTCTCTATTTTTATATCACTTACTTGATTCTAATATGTATGTACACTATTTTTCTATTTCGATATTTTATACCTGACATTATCAAATCTTTTTCTAAATCAACGGAGGACATAAAAGAATACTTTTTTGATCCGCCTTCAGGTATTACTCTTAAAATCAGAAATATTTCTCATGTACTCCAGTTTTTGCCCCAACCAAATTCATCTTCACCTACTCTTTTACTATCCTTCCAATTCTTCTATGTATTACATTTTGGAGCATGAGATGTTAGGTTTATTCTCACATTTGTCAGCTATGAACTTCGGAACTATGAAAATTATATTTTCTTATAATCAATTGCAATCTCTTCTGTTTCACAAATTTTTATATCAGTTTGAATAATCTTTGGATTCCTTATCCTCCTAGGGATTTTAGAAGTTCTGTAGGAATCTCGTTAATTTAAACCGCCTTATTTGATTTTAAATCTTTCAATGCCTAGTGTCAAAATCTGTTCTTAAAACGGGATCTCCTAAGTAATCAATGTCGACATCGCCTTATTTTTCTGGTGCACTGGTGTTTAAATAATCCCAGTCATACAGTTTCTCTGTGTGTTCCATCCATCGGTTAGCTCTATCTTCTGAGCTTAAAAGAAGATTCACATCACAAGTTTCGCTGTTTATACTTTTTTTGTTCATTTCTCCAAACTTTTGTTTGGTTCTTCTGTAAGCTGTATCTGCTTGGTCTACTACCATTTCATATTCTACTTCTTCGCAATTTTCTTGCAGCCATATTTATTTTGCTTCTTCCATTTCTTGTTTATTTGATTTATAAAATGTCTGTACTGCTCTCTTCCTGCTTCATCCTGAGCAATTTTGTGCCTTCTTCTCTGATCCATCAATTCCAAAATTTCTTCTTTGATATAAGATTTTCGGTGTCATTTTTAATTTTTCTTTACCAGCTTCAGTTATTTATTATCAGTGCATTCCATTCATCATCGGTGGAATTCACTACAGAATTATTTCTTACCTATGTCTACCATCTGCGCAAATTTTTCTCTCTGCCGACACAGGAAATGGTGTTTAAAGAGCCAAAAGAGCCTTTGAAAAGAGAAATGTTTTAGTTTCAAATATTGACATAGGACTCAAAACGAACTTTTTAAAACGTTTTGTTTAGAGCACAGCACTTTATGGTAGCAAAGCATGGACTTTAGGAATACTTGAAAGTAGAAAAACTAAAGCATTTGAAATGTGATTCTATAGAAGGATGACGAAAATTAAGGAGACAGATGAAACACTAAATATGCGTGTTTTGGAAATGATGGGTGGGGTAGAGAGAGAGTGGTAGTTCACATTTTAAGACATGTGAGATTTGTGAGGGAAAAGAGCAGTTGAAAATAAGAACTGTACAGCAAGACGGAGGTTAGAATATATGGAGCAGATAATAATCGGGGATGTAGGTTGCAAAGGGTATACTGAATGAAGTGGTTAGCGCAAGATACGTAGAAATGGAGGATTGTATCAAACCAGTCGAGAGTCTAATAACAGTAGAAAAAGTAGCGTCTTAAAACTTAGCCGTTACTCAAGTTACTGATAGGTGTGTGGTAACGGTTTGGTCTCGCATTCGGGATGACGTGGGTTCGAATCCCAGTTGCACCGTCCAGATTTCAATTTCAACGATTTCCCGAAATCACTCCAGGTGAATGTCGGGATGGTTGCTTCAAAAGGCCATGGCCGAATTCCTTTCTGTTCCTTGACCCCAGTTGTTTCCTACTTCTGATAACCTTGACGTTGATAAGGCGTGATGCTACTAGAAATAAATAATAAAAAAATAAAGGCAATTGGCTGCGATTTCAAAAATCTGATATTGTATTTTAAATTTCTTAGACGCATTTACAGTCTTCTTGCTTTACCCAGGTTTTGCTTGGTGTACAAATGAATTTAAAATATTAGAGGAAGAAAACTAGGAATTTGTACCTGAAATATGCTTTCGTCAAACGCAGATGTTTTAAAGCAATTTATGTCATCAAAAAAATGCGAATCTTTCAAAAATAATAAATTATTATCTAGGTTTTTTATTTTTATGGAAAAAATAAATTTATGAGTATAATGGCGCAAACAACGAACAATAGTCAAACAAATTTTAAAAAACGCATGCAGGAAAATACCAAACATGGCGTCCTTACTGTTAGCACTGTAACACGAAGCCTCAGTCCAATCGGTTAGTGACTAAGCAGTTTTTCTGCTAATCTGCAGTCAGTCAGAACAATAAATTTCTGGAATATTTAACCCTCGATTTATGATAAACAAAGACCCATCAGTACGAATAGCATCAGATGCCGGTGTCGTACTGTTCCCATGCACGTACAGAAGAGACGTCTGCTACGAAACTTACAGAAAGGAACGAAATACGGCACTAAAAATTTTGAAGTTAAGAAAAGATTTTCATTTTCTGTTTCAGGACACGTAGAGATATTCCGCTTATTGCAAGTTTTCAAATCTGTGCTCTAATTTTTGCGTGATGCCCTAACAAGTGTAAAGATGAAGAGTAAAGATAGAGAGAGAGAGAGAGTCAGAAGAGCTAAGAACTGACTATCAAGAAAGAACTTTGTTTATTATTTGCCGAAATTTGAAGAAACCAAGTTAAAAAATATTATAAAATTACAAACGACGTGAACATAGAAAATCTTGCCCATAGATGAGTTTCAGATTCACATACAGTCGCAAGCAAATGGATTCCTCAGGTACGAATTTGCACAGAATTGTGTTTTACAGGAATCTTATTTTTGATTTTCCCATTTTATAACTAGATCCTTCACTCATTTACTGTGGCTATATCATCTGTGTTTCGCGATTGGAAATCTGTGAATTAATCCCGAAAACGAAATTAACGTATTTTATACTTAGTCAATACCCGCGCTACAATTAATTAACAGAAAAAGCAGAGTTCTGTAAACAAGTTACTACAGCAAAATTAATAACTAAAAATATTAACTTTTGCAGGATTATTAGTAAATGTTTCGTGTGTTGATAAGTACCACAACAACAGTATGTTAGAAAACAAATCCCTGACGGATTCCAGTTTTCTGTCTGGAAACTATATGTTCGAAACAGTAGAAAATGATACTATTGAAAAATGAATAGCGGACTAAACCTCCATTTCCTGCGTTAACAACTTGCTCTTCCGCACGAAAGAAGAAGCAATTAGACTAACCATTAGTTAAAACTGCTTTAGGATTGAAAAACCTTTATTCTCTTCAACAACAAAAACTGATAATTTGTAATTTCAACTCATTAAAAGAAATTGAGACCTTTGCCATGAGAACCTCAGCTTTTTTCTTTAATAAGATTTATTTTTAACAACTCATTTTTAAATAAAAAGTATGACAAATATGCAATTCGTACGATCCTCACCTTTGCATATCTTATTTAACCAGATTATTTTATATTAATAACAATGCTGATATACATCCCGTTAGCTGTCATCCTTATTCCGTAGTAATAAAATGGCTGAACTTGCGGAGGCAGGGTTTGTGGTAACTGAGCGGTAACTTTCGAGAAGTGCAAATCGAGAAGCAGAGTGAAAGTATGATACCATAATATAGGCAATAACTCTCTTAATTGCTCATTTCCGGATCTAGGCCTAATGACACAACTTATCTTAGCCAGTATACACGGTATGAACCTCCAATGTAAGGACTCAACCAGTTACAAAATGAAAACGCAATTCGTCGCCGTCTAACGTAGGGCATCTGCATAGAAATGATCGATTTTCTAAGCCCATCAGCAGGGGAGAATGTTCTTCAACGTGTGAACCACTTCATAACTGTGGATCTGATGATACTGGAAGCACTACAAATTAATCTTATATTTTTCTTCCGACTTGCGGCTCGTCTTAGAGCCGGAAGAGGACGTGGCAAGGAATTGGAAGGAAATCGGCCATGGCTGTTTTCGAGGAACCATCCAAGCATTCCCCTAGTATGATTTGGGGAAACCATGGATAATCCATATCTGGAAGGCCGGATACGGATTTGAATCCGCGTCCTCCCGAATGCCAGGTCCTAGCACTACCGTTCATCCACGAGGGTCGGTACTTTATAGCTTAAATAACCGTTCACCAAATTCGAATCTTCAACCATCCATCTTCCTCCATTATTACTTTTTTCCTGATGGAGTCTGTTAAAATATTTCTCCAAATTTCCATTCTTATCATATTGTCGTACTCTCCTGCTATACAATGCTGTATCTTTTTCACCGATTATTTCGCACATGATCTTCACGTAATATCGTCGTATTCTCTTATTGGCATTTTAAAAATCTTTTACTTATTTTTTGTTCAAATCTCTAAATCTACTCCTCAATGAAAGATTTCAAGAAATGCAGTTTATTATTCTTACTTTTACTTTTTTATAGAAGAGAAAGTTTATTTTCAAAATAACACCAAACATTTTACCTCTTGTACCTAAAATATCTCTTCGTCTCCATCATACTCCAAAAGTATGCATTACAGATTAATAGTATGGTGTTAATAGTCACACCATTTATGTTTATAACTTCTTCATGTTCGCATTTTAATATCAAGTGTTGCGTTTCCTTCTGTCTTTATTTCAAGCCCACCTTTGAAATACCCTTCATAAGCTTTCTGAAAGTGAAAGAAGGCTTACCTACGTCTTCTGCGACCTACAATACTAACGTGAAAATGTGTCTTTCTACATTTCAAATATCATAGCATTTTTCCATCCATTGACCACTCAGGTGTCCACTTTTAGCTATGAAAAAGCTGATTTTTCTCTGAATAATTCCTTAATTATGTCCATATAACTTGTGTGGATTTGTGATCTTTCAGTGGATACCACAGTTCACCAATTGGAACTGTGTGTCAAACCTATTTTTGAATCTATGAAAACTGCTTGTAACTGGATATCATGTCAAATAGTTTTTTTATGAATTTTTTAGGCACACTCCATTTTCTAGATATGAATACAATCTGTTTTTCCAACTCAACCATCTGAATTTCGATTAGATTTTTAGCACTGTTCCATATGGTTCTTTATGGTAGCTGCCTAGATCAAATCAAGGAAACAGATGCAGTCCTCTTTTTTAAAAAAATAAAAATACAAACTGATAAGATACAAGTTATTATTAAATACTTGTGTATCATACTTTAAGACAATTTCAAGGAGACTAGTATTTAAACAGTTCGACATGAATATCGCTAGGTCGAGGTGCTTACTTCTTCCTCACATCTCTCAATTATTTCTTCACTTATTCTACCGCAAAATTTTAGCGATTTTTTTTAACCATGTTTGATGAAATTAATTCTCTCAAATTCATATCTGTATATGGATAAAATATTGTATTATCTTTGTTCTATTCAGTTTTCAAATAGGAATAACCTTAAGTTTTTTCTAATATCTGTTTTTAGTGGTTTTATAATTTTTCATATTGGTATTAGTTTTTTGTTTTGTATTAGATTACTTGTTTCATAACAATTTTAGTTTTAAGTACCTCTTTCTTTACCTTATAACAATTCCATTCGATGTCCTTTTCTATTTCGCCAAAGGTAGTATACATTTCTTTAACGTGTTTGTTTTTACGAACCTGATAACCTAAAAGTTGGGAACCTGAAGTGATGGATGTAATATCTTTTTTTTTAATTTTAATTTAATTTAATTGCAATGGAGCACAGGCTCCGGTGGCAATTTCCATACATACCCATCTTCCCCCTATCCTGCACCTACCTACATTTGCCCTCTACAAATTTTATCTTTAAATTCTTTCAAAGTTTTCGGTAAATTATTCATCATTTCTCTTGGTAACTCATTCCAATCCCTGACACCCTTACCTAAAAAAGAGAATCTTCCTACACCTTTGTGCCTGAAATCGAGTGCCAGCTTGTGGTCATGGTCATCTTTTCCCTTCCATGCACTACTCTTCATACCTATTGCAATATCTTTCCATGCCTCATCGCCAGTATATGCCCTGTACACTCCCATGACCCTCCTTATTCTCCTCCTGTCTTGCAATGAATCCCATTCCAGCTCCTTTATCATATCCGTCACTGATTGCATTCTGCGATAATTTCCAGAAACAAATCTAGCAGCCCTTTTTTGCACCCTCTCCAACTCCTGTATTTGATACGTAAAGTGAGGGTCCCATACTACACTACCATATTCGAGCAATGGTCTGACCAAAGTTTTGTAACCTATTTCCTTGACTTCTCTCATACATCCCCTCATCACTCTCTCCAACAAGTGCAGAACTTTGAAACCTTTTCCTACCACCTGTCCTATGTGTCCTGCCCAGTTAAGATTGTTATCAAAAGTAATTCCAAGATATTTACATTTCAAGTCTTCAGCAAGCAATTCTTTCCCCACCTTATAATTAACCTTTTGTTTTTTATTTGTGTATCTAATAAGCTGACTCTTCTTTGCATTTATCTTCATTTCATGTTTACCAACCCAATTAGATATCCTGTCCAGATCACCCTGCAACTGTTTACAATCCTCTATCGTTTTGATTCTTTTATACTGCATTATGGCATCTGCAAACAATCTAATTTCAGATAGTAAACAATCAACACAATTATTCATTAGAATAATGAATAGCAATGGTCCCAATACGCTACCCTGTGGCGCACCCATTTTTACTTCAACTTCTTTTGATACTACATTTCCTACACTAACTTTCTGTTTTCTACCTTTTAAAAATTCTTCTACCCAGCAAATGACTTTCGTATCCACTCCAATGGTTTTTACCTTATTTACTACCATTTTATGGCTTACTCTGCCAAACGCCTTAGACAGATCTAGTTCTACACTATCAATTTGGCCTCCCTTGTCCATTTCATCTGAAATATCGTGCATATATCCCACCAACTGAGATTCGCATGAATATCCTTGCCTGAAACCATGTTGCCTGCTTGAAAACCACTTACGTTCCTCATATATATTTCTGATGTGGTTGCATATCAATCTTTCCATTAATTTACCTACCACTGATTTCAAACTGATTGGCTGGTAATTCTCAACACTATTTGTCACCCCTCCCTTATGTACCGGTACTACTATTGCACTTTTCCAGTCCTGTGGTAAGCAGCAAGTGTCTAGACTCAATTTAAATAATATTTCAAGATAAGGTACAATGTCACATCCGGCTATTTTTAAGATATCTGTAGTAATATTATCTTCACCCGCCCCTTTATTTTTTTCAGCTTTCTTATTTCCTTCATGATTTCCTCTGGATGGATATCAATTTTTTTACTATCGTCTTTCTTGTTGTGTTGTTAAGCTCGTTCTCCGAATTAGACCCTCCTGTTTCTGATATTCTAATGTTATATATTTCCTAGGTGTTTGTTGTATTTCTTTTCTGGATCTTAATTTCCTAAGGAAAACTGTGGAGTCAGCCTGACAGTTGTTAGTATTGTGTTTTAGTAGAGATTTAATATTTGTTTGATTTATACGTCTTCTTTGTATGACATGAACTAGTCTTGTAATTGTAAGGACAGGGAAAATGACTCATCACTCACCAAAGTTGACGGCAGCGACGAGAGGAGAACATATATAAACACACAAATAAACTCAATATTTCGGTTAAACCTTAATCA
The DNA here is from genome assembly GCA_031002005.1 of Vandiemenella viatica. NCBI lineage: Eukaryota > Metazoa > Arthropoda > Insecta > Orthoptera > Morabidae > Vandiemenella > Vandiemenella viatica. Next base: position 282,697,496 of record JARYHS010013630.1, on the reverse strand, counting down.
TGATGTAGAAAATGAGTCATGAGGCTCGGGAGGTGTGCACACGCCGAGGGTTGCTACATGACTAGGTAGATTATCAATATGGCGGTGGGGCTGAGATATTGTATATAAATACGAAAAAAAAAAAAAAAAAAAAGAGGGGGGGGGGAATAAAGTGAATAAATATGGACAGCTAAATTTTGAAAAATAAAATTCTTGATATCTTAAAAATACGCCTGTTATAACAAGTTAATGTACCCCTGTTTCGTGTTGCAGTAGTTGGTGATGGATTTGAAGTTTCTAGTATTTTCGCACGGTGTGTGTTTATTAATAGTTCTATGATGTAAAAATCCGTTCTATATTTTAAGTGAAAACTATTCACAAGATTTTATCAGTCGTATAACATTGTCATTCATAGCATCTGCACTATGCGCTCCTACGAATTTATCATATCTTCTTTTGTTCACTCTGGAGTAAAAACCATTTGCCAGGAAACATTCTTCTGCTCTGTTTCTTATTCGAGTTGAAACATCTGGCATCCTTTCATAAAAGTCTTCTTTAACTTAGAAATTAGGGTCACCATTATGTACAAAATCACTAAAAATTACAAAGTAATATCCATATATTTCAAGATATGGATTTATTATTGTTTGATCTACGGAAATCCATTTTTATTTTTTTTTTACGGTCTATCTATGACAGTAGAATATTTCCTGTATGCACCGCTGTAAGAGTCTACATACTTTTCTTTGTTTAGCTAAGTACATTTTTCTTCTACAATTCCTTTAGGTGTTCCTTTTGTTTTTTAAACCTTCAACTGGTACTCTAGTAGTCGACCTCGTCAGCGCAGAGGCTAGCAGGCTGGCTTTGCGTTTCAGGACACGCCATTCATGGTCGTTTTGGTGCTATAAATACTTAAGAGAAATTAATACAAAATTGGTTTTGGTTGTATGGTCTAGTAGCCAAAAAGCTTCTTTCTATTATTATTTTAAAAAAGAAATTGCCCTGATTAACATATCTATCCGAATCCACTTTCGTCGTTGTTTTCCGAAATTCGACAAAGGGATTTTATGTTTTTACCCGGGCTATAGCTTGGGATTCCCGTTCTATAGGACAAAGATTTTTGTTTAAGGCACCAATCCCCTAGAAGAAAATTCTTCACCGCAACTTTCGGAGTCGTTCTGAAATGATGACTTCTACTCAAAAGTTCGTGAATTTCCTGTACAAACGTCGTGTTATTGTTCTTTGCGTTGCGAGTTATACAAAGCACGTAGGAGGCGCGAAGAGAGGGACAGACAAAAGACTGAGGCATGAGCCTTCGATATTCTGTTTACAAATACGAGTCCCTGGAGTTAATGTATCCCGGAGTCGGCTGAGTAAATCGTGAATTGCAACTGCCGAGATTGGTTTGCGAACGCAGCCCATGATTTGCACAGCACATCAACGAGTCCATTTTGAAGAACGCGATTTTCATTATCTTTGGTTGCTATAAATGGCATTTAGGAAGCGCGCGCAATTTGTGCGACGTGCCGGCCGCCGGGTTAACTACCTCGTAAACGTCGCACTGACGGCACTATAAACCCCGCTTCTTACCGCGCCCACCACCGACTCCGTCACCGCGCAGTTCTCACGCACTCCGCGTTTCGCGTCCTCTCTTATTGTTGCTTATAGATTCTACACAATTAGCGGTCGCTCCTTCCAACAGAGCCCAATAGTGTTAAAATACTGAGGTTCTATCTGTGTCATCCACACTAATATTAAAAATGCGAAAGTAACCCTGTCACTCTGTCTGTTTGTTACGTTAGCGATCTTGATGAAATTTTACGAGGAAATACTATGTATCACTAGGAAGGGCAGAGGATACTTTTTTCTGGATAGGTAACATATTTTGTCATGAAAGTTTGAAACTGGAGGATAGACGAGTAGCGTTATATCGGTCACTCAGGCTTTGTTTTTCTTACAGCCAGTTTGAGTAAGATCTGTTTATAAACTTCATGTACACACCTGCAAATAACAAAATTGTGGCGCCACATAATAAAAGTTGTAATCATGACTGGAGTGGCAATTGCTGATGATGTGTTGATTCGATGAATTCCAATAATTCTGATAGGCCTACCATTCCAGTATAAAACACTACAGTTCCCACAAAAATTAATTTTTGCGATGTCTATCAATAAAGACCAGGGATAGACGCTGACAGTAGACTTAGAAACGACGTGTTTTTTCCCATGGGCAATTATATGTAGCTACCTCACGGAGTACCAACGCCAATAGGCTATATATCTTAGCAAAGGACAGCAAAACCATAAACTTGTATACAAATCGGTATAGACATAAGAGGTCCTCAAAAAGTGAAATTTTAAAACACAAAAAAAAATCTGCTGGCCCCCCTTTTCGCCCTTAGTTTGTAGCTGTTTTCAAACATATTGCAAATTGGTTCTCTTTATGAGACAGGTTTAGTGGTAGAAAGGTATGGTAATGGCTTCCCCGTCATAGCATCCTGACTCCGTGTTTTTTGGATACGTTTTACCTAAGTAAAAGTACATCTTTCTCTATCTAATGCTAGCAATAAAATTCTAAGTCCACGCATAAGAAGTGAAAGCTAGCAGCTGGTACCTTACAAGAAACGATACCTGAGCAATTTCGTGAACACCTTTCCTGGAACATCACAATTTCGATAGAGGATTATGTCTTACTTTTATTATTGTATATCAACTAAAAATTCATACAAATCCAACCCTATTAGTAGTAATGCTTTTTTATGGCTTTACACCTCGTCGACGTCGAGGTTATTAGAGGCGAGAAAGGACTGGCGATAAGGAACGGGAAGGAACTCATGGAAGCATCCCGACATTCGCCTGGAGTGATTTGCGGAAACCATGAGAAACCCAGTTCTTGATGCCCGGATGGGGACTCGAACTCGCGTCCTCTCGAATGCGCGGCCACGCCGTTACCACTCACCCACCACGCTCGCTGATAGTAATGAACATTTAACTAACTGTTCACTAGTTGCTCCTTATAGCAGGCCTACTAACGAAGTAAATACATATATTTTTAAACGTCTTGTTTGTATTTTTTCCTACTTAGTGTGAGGTCCAGTCGCCTTTCTCCATTCCTCTTTTGCTTCTGGTAATCTTTTTATCTACCTTTACATTAGTTCACACTGCAAATTATAAAAAAATCTAACACTCATGCTCCTTTTTCTGTTCTTCGCCATTCCTTCTTTTATTAGAGTACTGATAACCTTAGAAAAGAAAATGAAAAAACATCGTTAGTACGGGGAGAGACCATACGAAGAGAAAATATTATTATACATAAGAACGAAGTTTCTCTCGGCGTTGGGAATATAGGAAATTCTCTTGGGTAACCTAGAGAATTATATATATAATATTGTTATACTTGTCTTGCTCTTAAGTGCTTCTATCTGACACATCTCAGGATTTTTTTTTTTTGACTTTATGAGTTTCCAGTGGGCATGAAACTTTGAAAAGAAACCGAACAGGAACATTAGAATAATAATATCAAATTTCACTCCAAATATTGTTTTAGCAGCCATGAAACCATGTAACTGGTTACTGCACAATTAAGAAACGTCTGAAAACTTACTATCGTATCTGATTCCCAGTATTTTGAATATCCACCATTGATTTTAGATTTAGCTGGACTCACAAATTCAGTAACTGAGTTCTCTTCTTCAGTATGGTTCAGTGTCGACCGAAATAGAATGAAATCTCAATCCATTTTCTCTAAAGCTTTGTTTAGTATTGATCAATGTAGTTTAACTTACCATTTATCTTTTACTGATCTCTTTAAATTAGTTTACAACAGCCGGTATAGTAGGTTGGAGGAGTTTACATCGTTATATATTCGCAAAAAATTCAATTAAAAATGAAAGCGGAGAATTGCATCTTCGAAACGTACCAGGAGTGCAACATTTTGAGAGGGCAGGAAGACTGAAATATTTTTGTCAGCTGGAGTAGTATCTCAAAATGGACCGCCACGTAATCGACACCTTTTATAATGTCCAATTAAGTCAAGCAGTCGTAAAACTGTAAACTACAGTTTATCTACCTATGTATCGAAACCACTGTGAATGAAATACATTCAATGCCTTGCAACTTTTTTAGCTAAATATCTTCACTTACAACGTTGTGTGCCGCTTCAGGTAGCTTCTCTTAAGATGAAAATAAAATAGTGTATATATGTCAAATAAATAGCTTAATGTGCATTAGAAACTCAGATTTCTGCAGAGAATATCCGTATTCAGGGGTACAGTTTAAAAGGCTTCCTTATGAACTTTTTTGTTTGTTTGTTTGTCAGGTACATGAATATTCTTGAACACACCTGCGAACTAGTGAAATGATGAACTACATACATTTGAACAATAACTGTGTTCCGACACCGAATATCCCCAAATTTCTCTCTGCTTGGTAAAGCTGACGGACGTCACATATTAATGATTTACGAATGATAAAAACTCTGGGGGAAACTGCATTTGGAGCAGCGGGGGGCGACAAAGGGAGGCGAACCCGCTCTCCTATCGCGCAGAGAATTATGTCCCTAACTTCTAAAAACTTTTTGATTTATCTCCTACAAAGTATAATAATTTAGTCCAGTTTGTTGCCTCCGCTATCGTAAAACTGCTTGACTTCAGACAAGCAATTTAAAAATTTCTCTTGCTCTTTCGGAGATTTTTCTTTCATCTTAAATGGATAGGACTTCCCCCAAACAAACAGCAATTTCAAAAGGATTTAAAACCTCGTAAATCTATAGAAAAGGACACACTGCTTCGTTCCACGATGTGAACCGAAATTCATTCACTGAATACTGATGAACGTATTACGTATATATGTCACAATACAGGTGTTTTGGGCATCTCTTAGACGGACAGTCGCTGTTAACTTCTCTGCACTTATTAGAAAATAGAGACTATATATATATATATATATATATATATATATACATGTGTGTGTGTGTGTTATAAAGTATGTCACTCTCAACGTCATCACTTGTCATCGTATCGTCAAGTGTCAGTATATCATTTTTCCAGCGTTTTACCAGAAAACAACTAGTAGTATCTAAAATACTACAAAAATCTTGTTGTTGACTGCTCGAATAAATCTATCTCAATAGCAATACCGTTTTGAAGTGTCTATATAATTTATTTGTTTTTAATAATCACATTTAAATAACTACAAGAAGATGCGAGAACACAAATAAGAAATTTGAAATCCATGTAACAAAATAATTTAGATTGCTCAACGAATAAAAAGTTCGTGAGTATTAAAATGGTTTGAGACAGACGCAACATGATATAAAATTTTAGCTGTGAATATTTCTCCACAAATTTCACATTGATTTCAAGATGATGTTGCGGTGATATGTATTAAATGAAGTAAAAACTATAACAGCGATTTTCTTAACCTGCTTTTACTCTTAACGCTTTCATTTAAACAGTAACTCTACTAATGACTGGGAGTCTGTAGTTAGGAATATTAAAGATAAATTTAGGTTCAGGAAAAAAGTTTTAGTAACGAACTTCGAATTTAATGTTCATGGATATTGTAGCACATAATAATTACTAGAACATGATGTTTTGATTGGAACTTTAAGGCTCGTCGATGTCGAGGTCATTTCAGCCAGGAGAATAGGATGGATGGAGCGGGAAAGAATTCAAGAAATGTTTTTAAGGAACGCGACATTCACCTGGCGTGCTTCCGGAAATTATGGAAATACCAATACTAGATGGATGGACAAGGATTAAATCTGTATCCACTCGCATGCAAAGATTCTGACATTCATGTTGTTTTCGAATAAACCTTTTTAAGGCTCCCTTATTATACGGGGTTATTATAAATGATTGAAGCGATTTCACAACTTTACTCTAGCTGTATCATCTGACATATTGTCATAAAACTAAAACAGACATATAGAAAAATTCAAGACGTTCTGCTCCACCCCACTTCCATCTTGATGTTGGTGAATTCTTAAACAGGAGATTGAGGAACCGATGGATCGGTCGTGGTGAGGATGATAATCAGCCACTCCTGTCATGGTTTCCACGCTCTCCTCATGTGATTTTTTTTTGGGTTATGTGTACGATTGAGTGTTTAAGCCTCTTGTACCAACAAACCTACGAGATCTGCGAGCTGGCATTAACAGCGCTTTTGAATAGATTCATAGGGCCATGCTGCATCGAGTGTACAAGAACTTGATTATCGGCTTGATATCTGCAGAATCAATAAGAGGACACGTGTAGTGCACTTGCAGAATGTCAAAAAAAATTCTTTATATTACCATAAACGTTGTGACAATATGTAAAAAAAAAATAGCTATTGTAAACTTGTAAAATCACTGCAATCATTTATAATAATCCTGTACTGAGAAATAATTATGACCTGAACATGTTTTAATTATTATAGTGTGGGGAATCGTGAGGTATCATTGTCTACAACCATACTTTGGGAAAAACTATCTTGGTACCCAGAACAACTTGTAAAACAAAAACATTCTGTAAATACGGATTGTCTAATCAGATGTAGATGCCAGGTATATTCACGCCATGATCAAACTTCGTTCCTATATATCAAACATCTAGTTTGATGGTTCAAATAAAGGTTTAATCCGATAATCTCGCCACATCTGGAGACGAAACTGAGAGAGTGTGAAAAGGGTAGTATTGACATGAAATGGCTAAAATCAGAATCACACTTCACGGCGTTTTCAGTTTATGCGTTTTTGTAAAATCACTTACGCCCGTCGCCAATAGGAGGCGGCTTTTGTTACGCACAGTAGGAGTCGTGCAGACTATTAGCGGTCGGGATTTATCTGCGACGCGTGTGTTTATGAGCGATGCCGATCCGGCAGCCAGAAATTGGTTTCGGCGGGGAGAGTGCCATCTTCAACAGCGCCGCCTCTCCATATGATGCACGGCAGGCGTGCGAGCGACATTTCACGCCGCCGAGTGGTGATTTCACTGAGATGAAACGCCTTACCACTCTCCAGTCGGGATGCTCACATAGCACAGAATTTGCTCGTTTAGAAGTTTCAAGCAGTCTCTGGAATGTCCGGAATTGTTGTATACTAATATCACGTATATTATTTCTAAAAAGTGTTTTTATTTTTTTAATCACGATCCATCATTCTCCCTTCATATTTAACCAAATCAATAAATGAGGTATCATTTTAAAGATTAAGTTATTCCCTTTGGTAACATCATTAACAAAGTAAAGAATTTTTCAAAATTCCATCTGTACTCGTAAATGCTAAAATTATGAACAACTAGCTGGTACCCACGACTTCGTTCGTGATTGTAAAAGAATTCATTATGGACAGCTATTGACAACTAACCACCATAGTGCACGATGGGAGACTCGATACTATTACCACACACAAATACAGTCTTCTGCGCTATGTAGTTCCGGCAGCAAAGTAAAATTTACGGATACACACAAGTCTTTGGATGAAATACGAAAATATTCATGATCGACCAATTTCAAGCACCATATCTCACACACTCCACAGTTACCGAATTTCGGCCAACGTTGTGATCGGATGGGAGGACTCTGTGTTACTACCACACACAAACGCCAGTGATCTGCGATTGATAGGTTTCACTTAAAAGTGATTCACCGTGACACATGCGTCTTTGACAGAAATATGAAATTGCCGCAGGTCGACCATTTTCATCCCACCATATCTTCCACACCCCCATAGCTACAGACATCTAACAACCGTAGTGCACTACATGAGATACGATTTCTACTACCAAACACAAACAGCAATGCTCTATGGTATGTAGTTGTGGCAGAAAAAGTGACATATGCGGAGACAGTGAAATACGAAAATATCTTGGTCGGTGGGCGGGCCACTTACAACCACCTATCTACCACAGTACCACAGTTTCTGAAATTCGGGGTTCGGGTCCGAGGTCGGCGCTGTTGTGATCGAAAGGTGACTCTGTGCTACTACTACACACACACACACAAACGCCAGTTATCTGTGATCTATAGTTTTCGCTGAAAAGTGATACACCATGACACTTTTGTCTTTGGCAGAAGTATGAAATTGCCACAGGTCGACACTTTCAACCCCCATATCTCCCACACCCCATAGCTACCGACATCTAACAACCATAGTGCACTACATGAGATACGATTCTACTACCAAACACAAACACCAATGCAATGCTCTATGCTATGTAGTTGTGGCAGAAAAGTGACATATGCGGAGACAGGGGAAATACGAAAATATCCTTGGTCGGCCACTTACAACCACCATATCTACCACAGTACCACAGTTTCTGGAATTCGGCCGCTGTTGTGATCGAAAGGTGACTCTGTGCTACTACTACACACAAACGCCAGTTATCTGTGATCTATAGTTTTCGCTGAAAGTGATACACCATGACACTTTTGTCTTTGGCAGAAGTATGAAATTGCCACAGGTCGACCACTTTCAACCCCCATTTCTCCCACACCCCCCATAGCTACCGACATCTAACAACCATAGTGCACTACATGAGATACGATTCTACTACCAAACACAAACACCAATGCTCTATGCTATGTAGTTGTGGCAGAAAAAGTGACATATGCGGAGACAGTGGAAATACGAAAATATCCTTGGTCGGCCACTTACAACCACATATCTACCACAGTACCACAGTTTCTGAAATTCCGGCCGCTGTTGTGATCGAAAGGTGACTCTGTGCTACAACTACACACAAACGCCAGTTATCTGTGATCTATAGTTTTCGCTGCAAAGTGATACACCATGACACTTTTGTCTTTGGCAGAAGTATGAAATTGCCACAGGTCGATCACTTTCAACCCCCATATCTCCCACACCCCCATAGCTACTGACATCTAACTACCATAGTGTACTACATGAGATACGATTCAACTACCAAACACAAACACCAATGCTCTATGCTATGTAGTTGTTGGCAGAAACGTGACAAATGCGGAGACAGTGGAAATACGAAAATATCCTTGGTCGGCCACTTACAACCACCATATCTACCACAGTACCACAGTTTCTGAAATTCGGCCGCTGTTGTGATCGAAAGGTGACTCCGTGCTACTACTACACACAAACGCCAGTTATCTGTGATCTATAGTTTTCGCTGAAAAGTGATACACCATGACACTTTTGTATTTGGCAGAAGTATGAAATTGCCACAGGTCGACCACTTTCAACACCCATATCTCCCACATCCCCATAGCTACCGACATCTAACAACCATAGTGCACTACATGAGATACGATTCTACTATCAAACACAAACACCAATGCTCTATGCTATGTAGTTGTTGCAGAAAAGTGACAAATGCGGAGACAGTGGAAATACGAAAATATCCTTGGTCGGCCACTTACAACCACCATATCTACCACAGTACCACAGTTTCTGAAATTCGGCCGCTGTTGTGATCGAAAGGTGACTCTGTGCTACTATTACTCACAACGCCAGTTATCTGTAATCTATAGTTTTCGCTGAAAAGTGATACACCATGACACTTTTGTCTTTGGAAGAAGTATGAAATTGCCACAGGTCGACCACTTTCAACCCCCATATCTCCCACATCCCCATAGCTACCGACATCTAACAACCATAGTGCACGACAGGAAAGACGATTCTACTACCACACACAAACACCAAAGGTCTATGTTATGTAGTTGTGGCAGGAAAGAGAAGTATACGGAGATACGAATTTTTGGTCGAAATATGAAAACGCCCTGCACTGACCAACTTTAATCATTATATCTCCCCACATCCCCACAGCTATCGGCATTCGGCCAACGTTGTGCACGACAGGAAACTCCATGCTACTTCCACCCACAAACATCAGTGATCTGTGCTAGGTAGTGGTGGCTGAAAAGTGAAATATAGGAAAAAACACGTCTATTTTTATATATATATAAGATTAAGGTCAAGGTATGCTCTAGTTCAGAGTGAAGCTGCTAGGCTTCGCTAGCGTCGATAAGGAGTGATCTCATTACCGCTAGATAGAATCACCACATATCACAGAGATATTGATAAACTGTGTGTGTTTTCTAGAGTAAGGAGCTTTTCCGATACTCTTGTTTCTGTTAGGGAAACATTTCCTCCTTTCTAATTGTTTCGTAAGTCGTGTAAGTGTTTTACAACGAACCTCTTCCAGTTGACAAATAAACAATTGCTACAAATGAGTCGGTTCTTCTTTCAACCGACTAAAAACTGCCATCTTCGCTATTCATCGTATACCATTCGCGAAACACTCGCACGGGACACGTAGTTCTACCTGATTTCTTGTTAGATGGCATCTTTTGTAAAATCTTCTCAGTGCTTAGTAATAATTGAAATTTTCAAAGTGATAAATTTCATTTAGAAATCAAGTTCAGAAAAGGGAGGATTTCAGTTTTTTTAAAAAAAATCCGTAAGTATAAAATGACCGCTTATGTTATTACTGACTAAATAACTCGGATATACATCATAGTTCATGCAAATAGTTTTCTTATTTCACGAAGTCAAAAAATGAGATGACACAAACCCAATGATAATCTGTCAATGTAAGTTATGGAAAATTAACACTTCTTTTACCTAATAAGACAATTTTAACAAGTATCTTTTGACGGACAATTACATATACAACTTCGTCTGAAATTCTGAAGTAAAACACATATACAAGCTCTCTGAAGAAAATGAATTTAAGGCCTTAGTACACCTGCGAATCGAAAATATGAATACGAAATTCGATTTATGTCCTCATAGACGCATTAACTTTCGTCATGTAAGACGGAATAGGAAAAGTATCGGACCGTCATCAAACTTTAATTCCCAGGCTTCATTACAGATTCAAAATTTTAGATTCCTCTGAAATATTTCATTTGAATTATTGTACGTTTGTATGACTACATATGTATCTGTCTGCCTATATAATGGGTGCATATGTGTGTGACAAGAATATAGAAATTGTAAGTAAAACCTTTAAACTTTAACAAACAGTGTACAGAATGTACTAGTGTTCTAGATTTGTGCTGCTAAGGGGCATATTTCAGTACTATAATTGTAAACAAAAATCATAAATAGATAATTGATACTATATTGTAATTTTCTATGTATACCTACTGATTGTTAATAGTAGTTAGTAGTTTAAAGTTAATGAAGTAATTTTTTGTTTTGCCATTTTTTGTGCAGGTCGATGTAAAGAACCGTTGAAAGGCAACCGTGTTCTCGAAAATCTAACTTCACACGCTGTCCGTGGAGGACAAGAGGAGCTTTACGGGAAACCACTACTATGAAGGATCGGAAGACTTCAGCCGTTGGACAGATCTGCCCATTTAAGAGACACTAATAAAACTCTTCTGCCACAATGACAATCACGATGCAGAGGATCAACACAAATCAGTGACAGTTAAAAAAGAATAAAAATTATGCATTCCTAATCGTGTGTTTAACGTCTTCCACAACGCGAGTGAAGTGTAATTCAGAATGATAGATTTTTCGTCATAACTGAACACATTATCCAGAGCTATAAAAGTATTTTTTTTTTTTTTTTTGGAATTTGGAGAGTGAATTTAACTAAAAAGAAAAAATAATAAGCAAATTTTTACGTATTTGAAATTATATCTAAAGCAGTGATTAACATTGATAGTACTGTAAATGGTCTATCTATGTTGGATTTGTTTGAAATTGAGTTGCAACGTTTATAAGTTTTAAGTATGATTAATCTTATTTAAAAATAAATTTACTACACTTTTTCACACACATTGCTGCTCTCTTTCGGACAAGTTAGAACTATTTGTTCTTTTCCTTTATATTAATTACTTAAACTAAATTAAATGTAATAAACAGCTTAATGGTGGGCTATAGAATTAATTACATTATTTATATTTCTGTTCAATAACAATAAAGTATGTAATATCCAACTAAAGATATTTCTTTTGAGATGTAAACGCTGACTCAACGTTTCGTAAAATGTTATTTATTTCACTGAACAAATTTACATCAAGCATCTGACTAATTAATTTTAATGTGAAGCACAAAATAATGAGAAGCGCAGTAGTAGATAAACGTTAATAGAGATTGTCCTTGTTATTATATGCAAAGTAATTCATTTGCTTTGGGAAAGAAGAAGGTTGGAAAAAAGGAAAAAAATAGAAGTCATACATATGTCTTTAATTTAACAGGTCTTAGCTCTTAATAAATTCGTTACCCATACTATTCTGTTAATGAAAGAATTTGTATATCCAATCAGTTGAATGACATACCGACCCTCATTGGAATATTGGAGGTGATAACGACAAACTGACGGGTAGTATCACTATCTTTACTCCGCATGACTACTTTACTCCGTGCGTTGAATTCTTCGTTCGACATAAGCAGGTATCGTGCAAGCAGACATGATACTGATGTAAGTAAGCTTATGACTTCTCCACAAAAACTGTCACACATTTTTAGCTTATTATTGCCCAGTTGATACAAAAAAGAAGATTTTTTTTACTTATGGCTTCGTCGACGTCGATGTTGTTAAGGCAGGAGGCGAGGAATGGGAGGAAATTCTGTCGTGGCATTTTGGAGGAACCATCCCAGTGTTCGCCTGGAATAATTTCGGGAAATCGTTCAAAAACCGAAATCTAGCTGTCCGGACGGTGCTTCGAAAGTGCCTGCTCCCGAATGCAAGGCCAATACGCTCGATCAAAAAGGAAGAGCTTCGTAAGATGTGTCATGAGAGACGTGGATTCTCTTAAATGGGCAGCAAGTGCAAGTTCTTAAGTTCTTTTGCCAAAGCGTCTGTTTCTGGACGGAACAACAGACATCATTTTTTCCATATAAGATAAACCACATCATGTAGGATACATTATTTACAGATTCAAAAACAAGCTTTAGAAATCAACGCAAGTTTTTTAGTAGCTAACACTTCGATTTGCGTTGAGACAGCTGGAAAATGTGTCGATACGATATGAAATAAAAGCAGATTAACAAGTAACCCATGATTACACAGATTACTGTGATCATCATCAAAATTTACTCGGCTGTTCAGACGACGCATTAATAAAGTCTAACATTCCACTTACTGTGCTTTGATAATGAATCAATGTAAATTTACTTTTCATTTGTACTGGCATTGTTCCTGAATGTAATGTTTTCATTGTATTTTAAAAATTAGCCATTTCAGGTAAAACGGTTTCCTAGAATCGCTGATTACTAAGCAGGAGGTACTTCCTCCATAACAATTGTCCTTTCTTTGGTAGATTTCCTTGGATTTATGATTGCGGCTATTTTTTTATTGTTTGCGTGTGGTTGTAGACCGGTGAATTAAGTGTTCCGTCTTGTTAGAATTGAGCATAAAGGTGAAAGAAAGAGGAGGATAAAAACAGCCACCGGTCCTACAAGCCTGCTCTTACCAAACACATCGAGTAGGGTGCCAAGTATAACGCACCCATCCGACGAACAAATCACCATCAGGTATGTTGTTGCCTTTATTTCATACACTCTACTTAGAAGCCTTCGCTGTAAAATTTGGCGATTATTAATTCTGCACCACCTCCTCTTCTACTCTCCGGCCAACCACCGAAACGGAGAAATTTCTTCCATCGCTGGTGCTATGACAACTAACATCGAAGCGAGCAGCGTACATGGTTGCTACGCCTTAACGATCGTAGCCATACAGTAGCTAGGCATTTCAGAACACGAATCTTAGAACCATTTTAGCTTTAGAGACTTCACTCAAGAGATTGTAGAAGCATAGTTAGATCATTAAATCCATGGCTGTATGTATTCAGTTTGAATATTTTATGGATCTGCATAATGAAGATATTCTAACTACATTCCCTAGTTGCTATTCCTTAACCGTTGGTTAAAATTTACCCAAATATTTATGTCTCAGAATGTGGTCCGCATTGTCTCTTTGTTTAGTATTTCGTTTATTCTTCTCACTTTTCCAGATCCTTAACCTCTCGTTATTTTACTGTTGCAGTTAACTATTGGAACAATTTTACAGCTTCTTCGTATTGTGAATAGTACCACATTTCCATGATGTACTGTACGTATAGTTTTCTGAAAACCAACACTGCGAGTAGAGAAATGTGGATATGTGATGCGGGGTTTACTCCCTTCGCTACGTACTGGATGAGACTTGCAACAGTCCGGAGTGTCGCTTATCTCTGCGATCTTATCTCGCGAAGCAAAGCAGCAGAGAGATACAGCACGAGCCTGGGGAGAGCGCAGAAAGGCACTGTCCATCAGTCCGCTGAGGTGAAAACACAGACGAAAGCGAGAGTGAGGGTAAAACAATACTCTGATGCGTCATTAATGGTCAATAATCAAATGGTCAACAAAGATATTATGCTCATTTCTTTGATCTAATAAAGGTATTTTCACCTAAAATTTAGTGTTGAGACTTCGATGATTCTTCACGTTAGTGTAGCCGTGTCTTAGAGATAGATAATATGTCTGTATGTTGGTATCTCCTTGTGTTCCCATCACTAACTGATACATAATCAGCCACCGAAAGCTTGTCTTTCGTCAATTCTGTCGGCGAAGAACCTGTGAAGACTACATTTCAGAATGGAATTGTTTAGGGATGATTTATATCTACAATATTTTTAGTCAGTCGATGAGAAACATGTGTATCATCAAAATCACCCCAGCCGCTCCAACGCGATGCTACAACAAACAAACATTGACTTCAAAAATATTGTATCGATAGAGTCAAGAACGGAGCTTACCAGCCATCCACTTTGCAGTACGTGTTTTCATTGACACTGTTATGCACAATTCGGTCAAAGTAAAAAGTTCAATACACCAATATTTTCAAGAAATGTGGAAAAGACTAAATCGTTCAACAATAACTACATCACCTTAGAAAAATAATTTAGATAGACTAATTTGGTTTCTCACTATTGTTTTACTTGTGAATTTATTGATTACAGCTATTATTTCTGAATTATCCTTAGAAACTGTACTGAGATAAATTTAAATATATAATATTAAATATAGCTTAATTGACAGTAGCAATGAAAGATTTTAATGAAACCATTACAAGAAAAACAAACATGATTTTTACAACTGTTGCAGGTGCTAAAACTGGAATGATTTTGTATGAGACATGAAACATTGACAGTAGTAGGGGGAGAGGCGTTATGGCCTAACCGTGGGAAAACTTGTTGAGTCTAATTAGTTCCACTTCATTGGACATTGTAATTGATACTCACTGTCGCCCTCTCATTCTCCTCATCCCTTGCCCCGCTAACCTCAGTTTCGGCCGATCATGTTCACGCTTCGTTAAACATTGCAGTTAATATGTTCAGGTGCTCCACGAGGTTGTAATTGATACATGCAGCAGTGCGCCGGAATGATTTATTTACGCTTCACTAATTGAGGTGTTATTTCATCGCACAGGATATTGACTTTCAAGTCAATTATTTCAGCTTCACTAATCGGTATTTTATTTTAGTAGTCTCATATATTGATACATACAGGTATTCGCAATTAACAGGTAGGATTCAACAGGTTGCAAATGATAGGTGCAGGTATATCGACGCCAGTTCTCAGCTAACCGTAATTCTTTACAGGTATTATTACTTAAAGGAGTTTGTATTTACATTACTCTAGGAAGTTCTTTGTGTTATGGATGAATATTAGAAACTAGAAGATTTCTCTTTTTAAGAACGCTCTTTTTGCTGGCTGTTAGTTGTAATTTACTGAGTGTGGTGGATGTGCGCTAACGCGCAGACCTCTCACTCGAGAGGACGTGATTCGAATCCCCGTCCGACTATCCAGATTTCGGTTTTGCCTGGTTTCCCGAAATAATTCTAAAGGAATGTTGGGATTTTTCCTTTCCTCTCCTTGCCTCCGGTCACTATCCGCCTCCAATGACTTCCACATCGACGAGACGTAGAGACATAAGCAATAAAAGCAGAGCCGGAGCAAAGAAAAAAGTTGTAGTTTCAGTCTTCAAGTAACAGAACTCACTTATTTCTCCTGTTTAATCTGAACGTATTTTTATGTTTAAACTGGGCCCCTGAGAAATTCGTCACCTATCAAAAATTGTATTATTCCTTGAAATTTGGATTTTCTGCTTCGATATAATGACTTCTTTACGTTCCGCATACACGTTTTAACGAAAAGCAGCAGCATATTAAATTAAAAATCCAGAAATATGAGCATCTTACGTAGCTAAATGTACCACAGGTGTAGTCGGCACAGAAACCACAGCAACCTGCACGGTTTTGCTGTCTTCCTAGCCTGATTTTAATGTATCCTGGATCAGTACAAAAATTTCGTCAAAGCCATACGGCTAACTTCCTTCTACGACGTCCATACTGAAATGATGTATACAACGAAAACATTCGATTCCATCTATCGATCTAACATGATTGGACCTAGCTATTACGACACAGCGCAAAATATTTTGAAATTTACATATTTGTGTCTTTACAACTGAAAAAAATTGAAACGCCAAGTACACATTGCAACCAAGGAACTAAGCAACATTTCAAGAGGTTTGTATTGATTTTGCAGCGCTCGTGGTATCTGATAGCTGCGCAACACTCACCTATTTCAAAGGTTTTAATTTATTTTTTTAAGTCTTTCAAGCTAATCGTGATTGGGGTACACAAAGAGGATGTAATATAAAAGCAGCTAACGAAAATTTCTAAATGTTGAAACCATTTGTAATAGATGATGGATATCTGTAAGTTACCATTTCTGCAATATTTCATTACTTTTGTCTTGCTTCGGATTTTATTTAGTCAAAATTCTCCTCTTCAAGATGTTTTTCTATACGCTGGATGATTTTTTATTTACTTTTCAAAAGAGGGGAATTCCATGATAATCGTGGTGAAAAGTGAGGTGATAAGGTTGAAAAGTGGCTTGGACCAGAAGAAAAACTTCGCAAAGGCCAAATTTGATGATGGATTCTTACGTAACTGGACGACACAAATAGAAAGTGAAGAATAAAATTTTTCAATATCTCGCATAGTTTTCAAGAATTTACTGTGCCGAAATTGAGGTGATTTAGTTAAGATGTGACCTGAACCAAAATATCTTTTCGCCAAAGCTACAAGGAAGTACAAGCTGAACATGCACAATGGGTGTTTTGTTTGATGTTGTGGTCAGGATGAAATAAAGCCTGGACCAGAAAAAAAGATTCCATAGAAACTATATCTATAACTAATTTTTGCCACTCTATACCTGTATCTCGATAACTAAGCCAGATATCTAAAAAAAAAAACACTTTCGTTTTTTTCTCGTCAGTTACATTAAAATCCATCATCAACTTACGGGGCCACGGTTACGGTTATGATAGTGCTGCCAAAAACAGGAAAGTAATGTTAAAAAGTCCGCTGCTGTTATGCCCGGAACCACTGCGATGTACCTGTCGATCTCGATCTGTATGTGAACTTTCCGTGTCACACATCAGTTTGTCCATATTAAATCACGTGTTTTAGCAGGATAGTAGGAGGCGATACGAACTCGAAAACGTGCGCCTAGATCACACACAATGCGCCCTCATTGCTACAATTGCTGGTACCATGCGTTCTACAATCTGAGATGAAAACTGAACAGGCGCCTATGTCTCCAGAATTACCTTTCACGTAGCTCATTTCTCATCGCATTATGCTCTAAGTGCTGAGAATATGAAGTTAAATTTCGAAGCTGTGTCTTCGTTTCCAAGGAAACAATTAAATGTCCACGAGATCGTTGTGCGTTACCTGGGAAATGGTCCCCGCTATTGTTGGCAGGGCATAAAAAGGATGTCCGCGACGGGTCCAGAACGCAGTCGACAGCGGGACAGAGCAACGAGCAGACGGGGAGAGACGACCTTCAGAAAGAGGTCAGTAACTGACGTGTTGTTCTTTTTCATTATCCACGGTGGTCTCGATTCTCTAAAAAAAAGTTTGGAGTAGTTGAACCAGTGATAAGGCCAGACGAGGGGCGCGGGGACAGTGCTGCTGTGTCTTGACGGCCCCACCTTGGTCAGTGTTTCTGCCCCCTTCAACCCTGCCTTGAGGATCGAGATTCTTCGGAACATACAGGTGGCACACCCCGTCTTCTACTATCTCTGACCTGACGTGTTGTTGTTCTTCATTATCCACGAGGTTCTTGATGTCTTGAAGGACGGGTGGGATGGTTGAATCAGTGATAAGGCCAGACGACGGGCGCGGGGACTCAGCGGTCGGAATGACCGTCGACAGTGCCACTGTGCCTTGACGGCTCACCTTCGTCTGTGGTTCTGTCTTCCACATCCGTGAAACCCCCCTCCTCCAGCGTAGTATTCCAGGCAACCCCTCCCCTCCCCAGATCAAGCCACATAGTTTATGGACGCTCCCTAGCACTAAACTTTAAAAATATACAATAAACATAAAAAAGGGGAACTTTTTTTTTCTCCTCCCAAAAGTAATACTAATAAATAGCTTTACAATTTCTAAATAGTCTGCGAGATATTCACTAACTACTTGACAGTGTTTCAAAGTCTGTAAATACACTCATTGACAGCTAATACTGCAGACCTCAAAGTGCAGACATTTTTCAAATAAAAAGTAGTACAGTGAACACAGATGAGCCTCATTTTGTGTATAAACATGGATGTGTCAACAACTAAACACGGGATCATAAAAGTCACAAATGCAATTTGGCAAAAGTTAAACTGAAGATAGCCTAGATGGTCTGAACAATTTTTCAAGGATTCGTTAAGACGTGAAACGGATAGGGTCTACTATGAAAAAAGTTTTCTAACATTAGAGACATCTACAGCAGCAGCAGCTTCGGGCTTCAGTCTGCAGCGAGCTCTCGGAGCAACAACTTCCTGGTAGTTTACGTTTCCTGGTGAAGTTATAACCGAAGCTAGCTAATCGGTCGCGGTAAACAAGTAGTGTGTGTGTGGTAGACGTAATAGTTTACCAAGAAATACAATCTACTGTGTTCTAGGTGAAAACAATCGATTGGTAATCGTGCTCATCTAATATACTAGTCCGTGTGACCGTCACCCACAATGTTCGGTGGGATGTACGGTGAAGGTGGAACTTGTGGCCTTCAGGACCACACATCAGAACTTGAAAATCATAGTGGCACGCCAACCGGGTCGGTAATTGCAGCCGCGTTGAACACAGTCAGCAACCAACAAACTGACGAAGCCATTCCAATCGAGTCTGTGAATTATCAGTTCAGTGTGGTACCAGACGATCCCATGCTCGGTAGCCAAAGCATAAGTAACAAGCCTGCTAAACGCCAGGTACCAACAGAAGAAGATGTAAGAAAATCAACCCATGCAGCAGAAAAAGTCGCACGGCTCTCAGCGATACATTCAGCAGCCCAGCAGCCGATGTCTACTGTCAACACGACACCAACAACGTCAGCAACTCCAATAGCACCAGTAGTACCAGCAACAACAGCAACACAAGCGGCAACTGCACCCTCCATTTCCGGCAGCAGTCTACAGGACGCGCAGCAGAACACATCAAGCTACAGGTACGACGCAAGCGATTACGGCCCATTTATAGTTTTTGTAGAGGGGAAGGAGAAGAACATAGGCCGGTTACATCCAATGGTTATAGGAAAGCTACTACGTGAGCAAGGTATCCTAAGATCAAATCATCTTTTGAACATCACGAGTTCTGGTCGTAATAGAATAAAAATTGAAACAAACAGTAGTGCGGCGGCAAATAGCCTCGTAACATCGGAAGTTTTCGCTAGAAACAATATGGTGGCTTACATCCCAAAGTTCATGGTACACAAACAGGGTGTAATTAGGAACGTGGACATCTCCCTGAGTGACATAGAAATACTCTCAGTGATAGAATGTGAGGCCCAAGTAGTAGGTATCCGACGGTTCAATAAAAAAGTTGTAAAACAAGGTAAACAGGAACTTACACCACTTCCCGTATGTGTATTAACATTTAAATCTCAGCTGCTGCCTAAATTTGTCTACATCCACGGGGTTCGCTGTAATGTTGAGGTTTATATCCCATCAGTTACCCAGTGTTACAAATGCTTGCGTTTCGGTCATGGGAGCAATCAGTGCCGAAGCCAAACGCGCTGTGGTTTTTGTGCATCCGATCATAGCATTGAGTCATGTCCTAAAACGTCCCAACCTAAGTGTGCTCTGGCCAACACTTAGCCACAGATCGACTGTGTCCCGTATATCAGAAGACGAGAGCCATTAAGCAATATATGGCGTTGAATAATGTCAGCTATAGCGAGGCCACAGCTATACATGAGAATAGACCCTACGCTCAAGCTGCAAACAACATCAACTTGCAGTACAATAGTCCAACTGAATTTCCGCCTCTGCCGGTCATGCACTCTTTTCCTGTCAACAACTACCAACAACCAACCTACCAGCTAGCCTCATTTGATAACAGGCCACACACAAGGGCGGCAGCAACCCCTCCACAGATTGTCTCCCAATCTCCGGTACTGTCTAGACAACAGAACATGTCGCTGTTCCCTATGAGGACAACCCCGCAGAATAATCAGTCCAAGCCACTGCATGGGACAAACCCAGTCCCACTTAGACGAGACAACATGGTACCTCCGGGAATTAATTCAAAAGTCGTCCGACCTCAACAGATCACGACACATAGCAATACAAATAACTGGAAAGATTACCAGCAATATCACATTCCTAGCCAAAGACCAACGGTGCCTTACAGAGTAATTTAACCAGCACCGTCAATAACATGGAGGATCCTCCAGCCACATCAGACAGGCATCGCCTAATAGAAATAATGCTTAATTTCATTACCACGCTGCTACAGCAGATACAATCTGGAGAGGGACCACTCCCAATCGACGCAATAAGGGATAATAGTAGTAGGATTATAGAATCCACAAGCAACCTGCACGGTACAGAGGAAGAACTAAGCAACAA
Source organism: Vandiemenella viatica (assembly GCA_031002005.1). Taxonomy (NCBI): domain Eukaryota; kingdom Metazoa; phylum Arthropoda; class Insecta; order Orthoptera; family Morabidae; genus Vandiemenella; species Vandiemenella viatica. The sequence continues at coordinate 282,676,663 of JARYHS010013630.1, read as the reverse complement.
TGCGGGGAATAGGGAAGTGAAGAATCTTTTATTCTGGAACGCACGTTCTGTCCGTTCCAACAAAGAAAGTTTGCACCATCTATTAAAATCGTACGATGTATGTGTTGCCGGAATTGCAGAAACGTGGCTTAAACCTAAGGAACAATTCAACATCCCTGGCTATAATACCGAGCGATACGACAGAGCAGGACGGTTACGGTGGAAGTGGCTATACTAATTAGAAGAAACATACCATTCCGCAGCCTGAAACTAAGGAATGTAATAAATGGGGTAGAAGGATGCGCAATAAGAACGCGCGTTAACGGTATTGAATCGACCATACTAGTAATTTATCGTTCTCCAAATACGATTGTAAGCAAGCAGGTTATTAGCTCCTATGTGAAACAAATCCCCCGACCTGTAATTTTAATGGGCGATGTAAACGGTCATAATCTGGTTGGGGGGAGTGAAAAGAACGGACGCTGTCGGAAGACTGATAATGGAGGTAGCAGAAGAAGAGGAACTAGTGGTCCTTAACGACGGCTCGTACACAAGGATATCAAAACCAGGAGAACGGAGATCAGCTGTAGATGTAATTCTGGCGTCGACCCACCTCTCCCATACAGCCGTCTGGACAACCATAAAGATACCAGTGGGTCAGACCACCTTCCCATTTTTTTCTCTTATCAACGACATCACATAGAATACAAAGGAAGAAAAACCCCACGTATAGATGGAACATTAAGCGTGCCGATTGGAGCGCCTACAGAAAAGCAGCAAGCAATATATTCTCAAATTTCAAAGAAACCGGGGATACGCAGCGCGACTATGAGAAAATATTAAACGGAATAGAACAAGCGGCTCTTACGACGATTCCGAAAACCACCCAGTGAAATTAAAGCGAAGAAGATCTGCAGTATGGTGGGACCTCAGAATGTACCGCGGCAGTTCAAGAACGAAAACAAGCCCTAAAAATCTATCGGACAACATGCAACGGAGGAAAAACTTTATTCTTTTAAGTAAAATTCAGGCCAGAGTAAAACGCTTCTTGAAAAGGAAAAAGCGGCAAAAGTGGATAGCCTTTTGCGAAAACTTAAACCGTTAACACCTCCCCGATCACTGTGTGGAACGAGATAAGAAAATTCCGTAATTCATCGAGTAACTGCTCAACTCATACCGCAACGCAAGAGGTGTGTTAGAGAAGATATTGGAGAAGATGACACCCACCGTCAGTAACAAACAAGATCTGCCTACAGGGAAAATACATCCAATGAACAGATGCTACAGCCATTTAATCTGGAAGAGTTCGAAACGTCTGTCAGTAATAGTAAGAACACATCGCCTGGGCCAGACAACATCCATTACGCCATGCTCAAATATCTACCAAGAAAAGGCAAGCTAGCAATCCTAAAAGTAATGAACGACGTTTGGTTACGACGCATTGACATCGAATCTATGAAAAACTGTAAGAATAGTCCCTATCCTCAAACCAGGCAAGGACCCATGCGACCCGGCATCATACAGGCCGATTTCTCTCATGTCTTGTATGTATAAACCCTGGAGCGTATGATTAGGCTCAGAATAGAGTGGCACGTGGAACACTATATAAAACTCCCCCATTTTCAGTACGGTTTTCGCAGAGGCATGGGGTACGCTTGACGCTCTGGCACACCTAGTTACTGAGTTACAAGAGAGCTTGACAGCTAACAAGTACACAACGTGTGTGTTTACAGAACTTGACTGGAGCATATGATAATGTTGTTCCAGAAATTCTAGTACAAAAACTCCTCCTAATGAAACTGCCTGAAACATTTATATTAAATCTTTGGAACATTCTGCAAAATAGAGTTCTGATAATTATGACACCAACTGGCAAAATTGGTCCTCGGCGTACAAGTTTTGGGCTCCCGCAAGGGTCTATCCTGGCACCACTCCTGTTCATAATATACTGTAGTGACATTGGCATAACACTGTCACCAGATACCTGGTTTATACAATATGCGGACGGACCTTTGCATTTACAAAACATCCAGGAACCTTCAGGACACCTATTTCTATCTTAGCCAAACGCTAACTAAACTCAAGACTTGGCCTAAAGGAAAACGGACTCCAAATATCACCAGAAAAATCCGCAGTAATAACCTTCACCCGGCATAAGGTACTGGCAGCTGAAAACATAAGACTCGGACCATATTACATTGCCACTCCTAAAGGTATCAATATTGGGATTATACTTAGACAACAAGCTAAGATGGACGCGTCAGATATGTGAAATAGTTGGGAAATGTGATAAAGCAATAAACATACTCCGAGCCACTAACGGTGCTTGGTGGGGGGCTGATCCCAAAATCTCAATAGCTCTCTACAAAGCCATGGTGCGACCTCACCTAGATTATGGCTGTGTACTTTACGGATCCGCGTCCGATCAACTTCTGAACCGCCTGGATAAATGTCAGTACCGAGCTCTTCGACTCTGCTTAGGGGCATTCCTGTCGACGCCAACCAATGCACTGCTAGCCGAAACCAATGAAATGCCACTCGCACTGAGGCGCCAATATCTCAGTAAAAAGTTTATAATAAAACAGTTCCAGAAAACCGGAAACCCGCTTACAATAAAAATACGCGCCCTGTGGGCAGTAACATCAACCTCTGCTTACTGGACCACAGGAACAGCCCACCCCTAGTTGCGGCCATCGCTGAGCTTAATGAATATCAGACACAAGTGTTCTCTCTCCAAGATTACCATGTTACGAAGTTGACTACGAAACCCATATGATCCGGAACGAGATCGTAGAAAATCTGAGATATTCAGAGAACGCCCTTAGCAACAATAATCTTCTAAATGACTACCTAAGTGGTATGGGTCGAGTGGTATATATATATACAGATGGGTCAAAGACTGGCAACATGGTTGGGAGTGCCTTTTTTGACAGCACTAACATAGTGGAAAGGTTGTTTAAGCTGCGTGAGGAAACATCCTCTTTCACAGCCGAACTGTTTTGCAATACTTAAAGCGCTGGAATATGCGCTAGAGATGCGCATTCAGAATACAGTTGTTCTTACAGACTGTAAATCGGCATTGCAAAAACTGGATGATGGAATCAAAGATAGAGGGAGGACTCCACTTTTGTATAACATAATGGAGTTGATGACCGACATAAAGAAACAAGGTATGAAGATCTCCTTTATCTGGGTCAAGGCGCATGTCGGACTACATGGCAATGAAAGAGTGGATGCTCTTGCAAAAATAGCCGCACAAACAGGAAACCCAGTTGAACTTCTAATAGGAAGTGATCCTAATCCCCACTATTTCGCCAAAAATGTATGGAGACCTGGAATGATATGTGGAAATCCACTAACCAACACAAAGGAGCACATTATAGGCAGATACATCCGTCGATACCAAGGACACAGTGGTTCCAAAGAAATACGCCACAAAAAAAGCAGTCACCACAATATCGAGACTAAAATTCAACCACGGGAGATTCGGAAGCCATCTATACAAAATAAAGCTAGTGAACTCCCCTTTTTGTCAATGTGATGGGCAGTCCGAGGCCGACACAAACCATATATTCTTTTGGATGTAATAAATACAAGGAAGAAACGGACACCTTTTGGGAAGACTTGAAACATTGGGGTATAAGATATCCAGTCAATGTCAGCCATCTTCTTGCCTTAGGAAATATTTCTATATACCAAAAGATGGTGCATTTTATTACAAGAAACAATATAGAGATATAAACGGGAGATCCCACCCCACTCTTCAATATTGCAAATAGTTACCGTTCATGGAACACTAGACGGTAATGGTTTTATTACATTTTAACCTAATAAACTATAAAAATCATGTATTATCAAAATTTACTGTGAAAATGTTTAATCTTTAACTCTCCATCTAACCATCTTTATAATTTTATGTCCTCATTGTTGATGTGTACTTTCTTAATGTTATGTAAATTATTATTTCTGCTGTATACCATCCGTAAAGTGTGTTTGATCTTATAATATAAACAGTGATTTGTATATATGATTGGGTAAATGTGAGCGAATCAGTGTATATGGATAAATAGAATGTATATTGACTGTATGGCCAACAGGCCAAGTGTCAATAAATAAAAAAAAAAAAAAAAAAAACTTCGGGCTTCATCATGAGTTCCTGAATTTGCTACGTCGATGTGAGCGAGAGTAGGATTTAGTGTATGGCATTCGATAAAAGAATGATTCACTAATTATTGGAAAATCACCTGTGACTATTGGTGAAGATATTGTTGTAGTTGATAGTACGTAATATGTATGAAAGAACTCGAGGGTTAATGGAACTGTTTTTTAATGAATGGTAAGTCAAAAACAAACAATTAAATGCAAAAAACACGTGATCCTGTATAAGGTCATCAGTCGCATCCACTATATTCGTCGTCGGAATATTTTCACTGCTGGTGAGTTTCGAACAGAACGCTTACAAACAGCAGGCGGAATCAGGCCTGTCGTGTGCCGAATGGACGTGACAACACTTGACACAGCTACACAATATAATAGGTTAGTGATTACAATTACACTTTTCCCATGACTTGCTGAGAAACAACATCCATACACCTGCACAATATGTTAAATCCTGCCTGTGAAAAGCTGCATATATCAATTTAGGACAGGGGTAAAATAAAATACTGATTAGTGAAGCTTAAATAATTGACTGTACAATCAATTTCCTGCACAATGAAATAGAATCTCATTTAATGAAGCGTAAATAAATCGTCCCAAAGCACATTCGCGTGTATCAATTACAACCTTGGAGAATACCTGAACGAATCAATTAAAATGTTCAATATAGCCTGAATCTGGTTCCTACGCAACTGAGGCTAGCGGGACAAGGAGGAGAGTGGGAGGAAGAGATCGAAGGGGATATTAATTACAATATTCAGTGTAGTGGAACTAATTAGACTTGACGGGATTTCCCATGGCTGGGCCGTCACACCACTTAGACTACTACTCCTGGCAAATCGAGATTATCATATCCCCAAGAGAAGATTGATCGTCTGTTTAGTGAACATTATTCTCTTATCTCTATGAAACTATTCGCAGGTCGTGAAAGTAGTTTAGTCCAGTGACCTGTTCAACTAGAATTATTTACGGTTTTGTGTGATGCTTGCAGCTCTGTATCTTTGTAGGGGAATGCACTACGCATGTCATCTACTACTGCGTAAGGTACAACCAATAGCTCTAGGCCTACTGTAGCTGAGATTGATCACCGAGTTCTCTGAGCCCTGTTCACCATCTCAAACGCTGATTTGACACTTATCGTCAGAAAAAGCGCCACACTTCCACACTTATTAAAACTGATAGCAGAGCATTCGCGATTGGTTGGAGATGCTGATGTCTTCTCTCTCTCGTGTCGCGAAGTCCTCTCCACTTATCTCCCACTCACTGGTCCGAGTTCCTCATGTTTCGGCGTCAAAGCTTTGCCGCAATCAGCGTAGTCCAACAATATATCGTTCGCGTTGGTTGGCAGTAAACGAATAACAACATTGATATTGTTTAAAATGACCTTTCATACTATTCGTTACTTCACAACGCGTGTTCTCTGTCATACATAATCCGTTGTTCTTTACAATCAATGCAAAGAACTTCCCATCAACTAAATGTTGAGATAATCGAGAACTGACTTTTGAAATTGTCTTGACGTTTGAATCCAAATTGATTTTTCGGAGAGCTTGATTTATTATGAGTGTCAATTAGTGAACCACTCTGCTAACATTCTTGTTACTCATTTAATTCTTGATTTGTATCCTCACAGCTTCAGCCTTCGTTTTATTCAATAAATAATGTCTCTCAAAGCCACCAAGTATGGAGACATGAGGACATTGCATTCAGCCTTCCGAGGTATAATATTCTCATCTCGGGTTTTGAGTGTTGTCCATAACGCGAGCACCTACTTCAAGGTTGGGTCTAGAGCTCCACGCTGCCCTTTTCCATTGCCCGGTACACTTAACTATTAACTAAACTCGAAATTTCCTCTCGCGAAATTATCAATCACAAAAATTAAGGCAATTACATATCACTAGAAAATCGTCTGCTGAATATCATAATTAATTGTAAAAACAACAAGAGGTATATTATTGGAGAAACTGGCACGTAAATAGTGCCAAATGTTTGTCGATACACAGAACTACCATCGAGTTTTCTTGAAATTCCAATATAAACTGCTGTACTGCACCAAACAATTTAAAATAAAATCTTATAATATTATTCATTCCTTTCTAGGTGAATATCGAGTATACAGTAATAGCTTCTTAAATTGCTTTTTAACTGCCAATACTATAGACTTATGAGCACATAACAGTATTATAGTGTACTGAGATACTATTGACTCTAATTTCGATTCCACGTCCAGCCATTCAGATTTAGATTTAGATTTTCCCGAAATCACTTCAAGCGGCATGGTTCTTTCAAAATTCCATGGCAGAATTCCTTCTAGCTCCTTGAGCCGAGTCTTTCCCGCCTCTAATGACCCTGATGTCGATGAGGCATAAAAAAGTAATAACTTCTCCTTCAAATACCAGATATTGCAGCTGGATACCAGAAATTTATTAAATAACTCGATAGATGGCTTTAAGAAAGAGCCATAGTACTCGTATTCCGTTAATATGTCGAAGAAATAATATTCTTCTCAGTCTTCAGTTAACAAAGCGTAAGGATATAAATCTCACCTTTTTAAACCGACTCTAAAGTGTAAAAGCAGTTTCAAGTTATTACAGATTTTAGGTGAAAAGGTTTGACGTCTAGAACAGATTTTGAACTTCAGAGTACTTAACCATACCTCAAATTTTAAGTCTGCATCTAATTGAAAACTCGTCAACATAGATTCAGCAATTTTAAAGTTAAACCAGATTATTGGTAACAGATTGTTGACGTCCAGATCAGATAACAATTTTCTTCGCCGCTTCAAGTGACATGGCGTCCTAAGACATCCAATCTCATCGAAATGAATAAACATACACACCCTCGGTTAGATAGAGTGTCTTTTATTTTCTTTCAGTTTTCCTTTTACTTGACTCAATATTTTTTAAACAAAATTTCAATAATAAAGACGAAAAACATTTACATAACACAGAGCGACTTTTGAGTTTGCTATCGATCTTTTTAATCGCATAAGCGATAGCTTAATAAACTTTGAGCTTCCACAGTTATCCATATTGCAGTGTTATGTTACAAACGAAACATAGGTCGCAACTAATTTTGCAAGCACTTTTTTTTTTGATGGAAGCAGTTGGTTATTATTCGTTGTTTTATCGAAGAAAAGGCCATGTTCAGGAGACATTGATTAAACGTTCGTAGTTTCCGCTGGAATATTTACTTGTTGGCAAAAAATATTGATTTAAAAAATTTTAAACCCTTAATTTGTGTTTGAACTGAAATATGTGTATGTTGTGTTTGGAGCTCAGGTTATAACGGATGTTCCCGACCTGTTTCTTGAGGTTCTTGAGGCAGCTACACGGAAAACAGTTACCCCTCGTAAAGGCGACAACCGTGCTTACGATCCGTGTTCGTTTTATTTTCTTCTTTGTCCAGGAGCCTTCCGTACAGCATAAGTTGCCTTTCACTTTGAAAATACTTGGTAACACTCTGGCCTCACATTCGGGAGGACGCGGGTTCGAATCCCCATTCGGACAGCCAGATTTGGGATTTCCATGGTTCCCCAAATCACTCAAGGCGAATGCCGGGATGATCCCTTTTAAAAAGGCCGTGGACGAATTCCTTCGCGTTCCTTCCCCCGGACCTTTCCCGGCCTCTAGGTCGAAGAAACGTAAAGCAATAAAAAGAGGTTGAAATTACTTTAAACAGTAATCTACAGAGGAAAGATATTGTTACACATCATTCGCATATTACTTTTGAATATGCAGGTACCATTAACCTTCACATTTATACTCGGTTTTGGTTTAGAATAATCATTTTGGGGGGTGTGGAAAATAATTCCAACAACCAGTGTAATCTTAAAAATTTTAGCGGCGGTGCAAAACGAATATAATGTAAATAATACTTTGATTTGCAGTTCCTAAAAGCTGAAGAAATATTTCAAAATGTCGCCTTGGACAAACAATTGTTGTTGAATTCCACACGCACTTCCCATTATTAGATTTAACAAGAACTTCAACAGTGTCCTGAAACATATAATTACAGAAAGAACTCAGCAAAATGGACTAGACTTTATTATCATGTGAGAGTGGCCTAGAACAAATAGATAAATATGTGGCATTACGTTATTACTGATGTTAATACTTATATCTAGTATTTGATAAATACCAGCTATCAATTATGCAACAAAACTACATAGATATTTACTGTTGTATGTATAATTCGTAGTGTTAATTAAAATATCACAGTAACAACTTCCAAAGAACAGAATACCTTATCAGTAATGATTTCCTTATTGATTCCCATGCAACAATTTAGACGAACGCTCCAGCACCATACTGGACATTACATCAGAAGACATTACCAAACGTGGTGGGTGAGCTGTAACGGTCTGGCATAGAATTTGGAAGGACGCTGGTTCGAATCCCCACCCGGTCAAGCAGATTTGTGTTTTCCATGATATTAACAAATCTCTCCAGGCGAATGCCGGAATGCTTCCTCCAAAGGTCATGGACTAATTCCTTCCCATTCCTTGCCTCCTGTCTCAACCGTCTCTAATGACCTCGACATCGACGAGGCGTGAAGCAATAAACGAAGAAAAGGCAAGACAATGAGCAGAAAGCTTAACATTGGAAGCAGAGCAAGTTTCCGAAACATCGCCAGACACCGCAATTTTGAAAGGCCATTCTTCAAGTAAGAAATTTTTACAAAAATTGTGATTTTAACATTATCGTCTTTTTTTTAATAAAAATCTGATAAAATTGCTAAAGTAAATTTATGAATCTTTTCATCGGGCATTATTATTATTTTTTCTGACTATACTTATTTTCGAGGTCGAGGTTGAAATCGAACGTGGTGGGTGAATGGTTACCGCTCTGGCCTCGCATTCGGGAGGACGGTGGTTCGAATCCTCGTCCAGGCATCCAGAATTGGGTTTTCCATGGTTTCCCAAATCACTCCAGACGAATGCCGGGATGCTTCCTTCAAAAGGCAATGGCCGAATTCATTCCCGTTCCTTGTGCCCACTTCCATCCCGTCTCTAATGAGCCTCGACGTCGACGAGGCGAAAAGCCACAAGTAAAAAAAAATGATGTTGCGGTTAGAGGTGGTAAAGGAACGGGAAGGACTTCGGCCATGGCCATATGATGGAACCATCCCGGCATTCGCCTGGAGTGATATCGGGAAACCGAAAACTTAATGGCCGGAAGTGTATTCGAACCCGAGTCGTCCGGAATGTGAGGCCACCACCCCCACCACCAAGCTTCGCTTCCTTCGAGCACTCGTAATGAGAAAACTTACCATATTTATCATTACCAAAGAAATTTTTATTGTTTTACCGAATATTTTAAGGGGGGTTTGTGATATCCCGGGATAGTCCACAGCACCACGGGTGCCATGGACATCATGAGTGCCTTTCAGTGCTAAAGGAAAAGGATTGGGGAAAGCAAATGTGTTCGGCTATGGCTTTTTTAGGGAAATATCCTGTCATACGCCTGGAGTGGTTTCAAGAAATAATGGGAAACCGAAATCAGGATGATTTACTCACCCGGTGCAAGGGACACGTTGTTATCGACGCTGAAAACATGATTATTATTAATTGAAGTGAAGCTTACGCCCCGGTGGCATTCAGTTACCAAAAATTCTTTCACTGTTTGACACAAATTATACAGCACATCCCTAGATAACTTTGTCCAGTTCATGCCTCATGAAAAGTAAAATTTACCAACTTTTTTATACTTGAAAGCAAGTGTTAATTTATGCTCATGGCACTCTATTCCCTTCCACATACTTCGGATAATACTTCACCCCGGCCTACACACCCCACCATTCTCTGCACCCTTCTTCTATCTTGCAGCGGCCATCCTCTCCCTCCCGTCCCCTTTATCATGTGACGATATGAGTTATTAAGTTCAGAGGAAATTTCCTTTAAAAAAATCTAGCTGCTCTGTTTTCGCCACCGTTCGTCTCATGTATTAGATATTCATATTACCCCACTATGTTCGTGAACCAACTACATGCTATTTACAGTTTTATGTGCACATCTAGAAGAAGAAATCCGTCGTACGTATTAGAATATTTTGCAACACGAGAGTAGTGTTGAAGCCGAATTGCGGAGAGGTTTCGGGCAAGGTAGCAGCCACCTACCTGGTCGAGGAATGTGGGAGGAAACTTCAGTTCTGACAGGTCGTACCTCTGCCGTGTCATTCACTTAAACTTTAATTTAGCCAGCATCAAATTGTTTCCTCATTGTAAACTTTGTTATTTTTTAAAAAAAAGATGCAGTTACTTCAAGTTTTATCTTCAAACTTTCAGTTTGTTAATTGGTTTATTTACTCTACCAGTTTCTCGCATTATCCTTCGCATGGAATGTTAAGTGAACACGACACTCTTATGGTAAAACAACATGGTCAGGAAAACATGATCCACTGCACCTACAGCTCATTGGACGGAAATTCTTTTTGCTTGAAGGGACTCCGCAACAAACTGTAACTTCATTCCTCAGAATTATACGATGGCTCTCGTACGCTGAAACCACTTTAAGCTTCTAGACGGCGAGGACTTACTTTTAAATGGATATCAATTTTATTTTCTATTAATTCCTCAGCTTTTCGACTAGACATCAAATTAAAACTTTAAACTGTTCACGAGAGCACGAGCTGTACATTAACCAAACCTCCATCTAAATCCTAACGCTTTCAGCTACGAATTATCTTCAGTTTATAACTTATACGATTTTATATCAAAATTAAACGTGCTCTATTTTACCTGGGGGATCATGGACACATTCATCGAAAGCTGCCAACATCCGACCAGCATGGACCACGGTTAAAGAAAATTTATCTTAAACTTCTCAACTATTTGACATTTGTCTAAATACCATAAAATCCAACCAGCATTTTTTTGCGTGAATTGCATTCAAATAAAAATTATTTTAAATTTACCTGCTTTCTTATCCGCAGGATAACGGGCTATAACTAATCGAAACTCCTATAAAAATCCAACCAGAAGTTGTTGCATGAATCACATTCAGCGAAAATTGTTCGTAACTTTTTCTATTTTTCAACTTCAGCTCCAAGTAAAACATTCTCTATATTATCCGCGAAAACCTACCGAAATACAGCCAGTAGTTTTTGTGTGACACCGTCTTATTAAATGATTTAATTTCTCAAAATGAAACACGCCTTGTAATTACCCACGGATCCACAGGCTGAACAGTAATCGAAGTCCCTTTAGAATCCGAGCAGTAGTTTTGCGTAAATCCCGTTCATCTCAACTTGCAATAGACAGACAGGCGGACTTTTTTATTTTAAAAAAAGTTGATTCCTTCTCTGTATAGTTCCCACCAGTAATTTATTAAAAAATATCTCAAATGAACAAACTTTTCCTGTTTCAATTTTGTTATAAGTATAAATTTCCTATAAACGCAATGCAAAACAAATGGTTCAGTGGCTGTATTCTTCACTTTGTCTTGAAATGAAATTTCGTATTTAGCTATTCCATTACTGAGCAACTTCTGCCAGTGCTTCTATAATTTACTTCTTACTTTTGTATTTTCGCCTTATCGACGCCGAGGTCAGTAGTAGCGGGAAAGTATTGGGGACAAGGAATGGGAAGGAATTTGGCTATGGCCTTTAGAAGGAACCATCCCGGCCTGGAGTGATTTGGAGAAACGATGGAAAACCCAAGTGCAGATGACCGGACGAGGATTCAATTCCACGTCCTCCCAAATACAAGACCAGAACGTTAACACCCATTACCGCTCACTCACCACGCTCGGTCACACAGATTCATCAACGTTGAGGGTGAGCAGGTTTTTGTAAACCAAAAGTTGACAGTATTTTTCATCTTGTTTTAAAGTACAAGCGAGCATATTTTCATCGATAAACTGTGGATTTGTGTAAAGAACATACAATCGTATATATACACACATCCATTTTTCTATTTAAACGGATTTTGATGATATAGCTAAAGCGGAATTGCTGATATGATAGATATCTTGCTTTTTCTTTCATTTATATGACTCTTAAAGTTTAAATAAGTATTATGTTCACAAGGATTATAATGTACGCTTCAATTCTTTCAAACATTGCTCGCATGCTCGCTCCGTATGTACAGTTCTTATTTGAGGAAATTATTTTGAAATGTAGTTGTGCAGAAAAATGTAGAAAGTAAAATGGATGAACACAAGGAGAAATGAAGATGTGTTGAGGAGTGGAACTTTTTTTAGGACGGTAGAAAAGAGGAATTTGTCTCGATTAGGCTTCATAGAAATTGCTTATAGAAGCGGATCATGGAAAGCAAAACTGAAGGAAAAATGAGCTATGGGATGCTAAAAGACATCAAAGAAAGAAGAAGTAATCAAAGATGATCAGGACAAGAAAGATGCTCAATTGGTATTTATTAAAAGACAGATGACATATAGAAAGTATAAGATTTTCGTTAGTGATTTGCTTTTTCTACCTTGCTTACAGAGCAGCTGAAATAAATTACGCATGGTAAAACTCACGTGATGGATGAAAAATTTCAGACTTAGATTTAAATGATACTTCACGTTTCCCGATCTGAGGTTACCTAATTTATCAACGGCTTCCGTCAGGTTTTTTTTTATTTTAGGTTTAATATTGTATTTAAGAGTTGTAATGTCAAATATTTCAAATATTCAGTGGATATCAGTGAGAATGTAAAGTAACAGTCCATTATATGTTAAGAAAGGTCCATTTAGAAACGTTTATGGACAAACACTATTCATGAAAATCTTCAAGCTGGAGGCATAGTTCTCAGCTGTCTCTCCGTGTGGTAAAAACTGTGCTAGCTTAAAACAGGCACCGACATTGCCGTCCAGCAAAAATACCGTTTTCGTGATCAATTCAGACAAGTGTTCAGCTTGTTCTGGAAATTATACACGTCTTCCTCATTTAAAGCTCTCGCTCTTAACTGCCTTCCGGCAATAATTTAAGAAAAATGCATCTAAAAGTTTATAACTCTTTTCTGATAAATCTTCAGTTTTGAATACTGGTTTGATACAGTTTCTTTCCAATTTTTATTCGATTGATTATCTTTCTGCACGTATCGGTCAAATACCCTTTTGTCATGCCCCGTTTGTTTTGACAAGTTGTGTAAGAGCAGACTTCGCTAATGAAGTCAGTTACGAAGTAAATCAGTTAGGCGGTAGACATACCGATCGCCACCCACTTGTCTGACCGGGACAGAAAAACATTCCTGAGAAAGAATGTGTTATTTGAGAGTGCCGCGTTCAGGCGACAGTTTTGCGTAGCGAAGTTACGCAATTCATTTCTCGCTACATGCGTCAGCACCGTTGAACGAGGTGAAGGTAGACTTCTAACAATACGTTTATACAACTTATTCGCAGAACGCATATATCCGAGAAGCACACGATGAGTTATGACCCTAGTTCCTTACAGAATGTAACCAATTCTGAATATTTGAAGAAAGAGATTAGCCACTACGATAGCAGCGCTGTACAGAACTCAGATAGGATCAACTGAAGCCGATCTGATAGCCTGGATCAACTCAGGGTGGGTCTTAAATTTGAAATTGTTACGAACCCGTCAAACCTTAGTTGTAAATTGTTAACGGCGCTGTACTAGGCGGCCAGAAGTATACACTGTTCCCTGTTATGATAGTAAACAAAGTTTCAGCACGCTGGCTGGAATGCTACGGCCACACTACCGCCTAATGTCCAATAATTATCATGTTATTTGACATCAGACGCAGGTGCAACCGGGGTATCGCCGCACTAATTCGCTCTTATTTTCTTATGGCTTTACGCCTCGTCGACATCAAGGTCATTAGAGGCGGGTTGGGACTGCGGGCAAGGAACTGGAAGGATTTCGGCCATGGCCTTTTGAAGGAAGTGTCCCGACATTCGCCTGGAGCAATTTGGAGAAACCATGGTAAACCCAAATCTGGATTCTCGGACGGGGATTCGAACCGGCGTCCTCCCTAATGCGAGGCCAGAGGGTCACTAATTAGCTAGCGCCGTTAACTGATAGCTCGGTTGTCTATCTCAGTTGTTACATAAAAGGGACCTAAGAGGACCGCAGACCACCAACTTGGTTGCTAACCTTGTTATCAACTTTTTTGCCAGCATTTTCCCAGACGAAACCAAAGGTGTAAGCTTTCCGCCTAATTAGTATGGCTAATTCGCAGCCGTAATTTGCTAAGACCGCTTTCGAAGAAACTAGTCGATTACTGATATTGCCAAACTAATCGATGATAACGGCGTGTTTTCTGACAATTCTGGCCCATTTAACATCATTCAACACTTGCTAGCCATCAGCTTAGGTAATTTTGAGTAATATAGTTAATTACACAGACGGAAAAAAAAATCCCAACACCAAGAAAGACTTGTGTTAGATAAACGAAATTTGGTAGGCGTGTTTATACATCTGAAAGATGACATCGATTCAAATTTCGCGCTTCGCGCATAAGTGTGGCGCTAGTAGCGCTACTCAGAGCTTGCAAATCAGGTTTGCTTTAAATACGCGCTGTAAAGTTTGTGAACGTTATTTACCGCTGAGATTTGACATAGTGAGTTGATGTTAGCCAAGAATGCCTTTAAGAAGACGAAGAAGCCATTATCAACAGCTCACCGAGTTTGAACGAGGTCGTGTAATAGGGCTACGAGAAGGTGGATTTTCTTTTCGCGATATTGCAGAAAGACTTGGCCGGAATGTATCCACTGTGCATGATTGTTGGGTGCAGTGGTCAAGGGATGGTACTGCCTCAAGAAGACCGGGTTCCGGGAGGCCACGTGGCACTACTGAGAGGGAAGACCGCCGTATTCGGCGTACAGCTGTGGCGCATCGTACTGCGTCTGCGGCAGAAATTCGAGCTGCAGTTGGTACCACAGTGACACAACGAACTGTTAGAAATCGGTTACTTCAAGGACAGCTCCGAGCCAGGCGCCCTGTAGCGTGCATTCCACTGACTACAAGCCATCGCCGTTTGCGACTCCAGTGGTGTCAAGCCAGAGCTCATTGGAGGACGGAGTGGAGATCTGTTGTGTTTTCTGATGAAAGCAGGTTCTGCCTTGGTGCCAGTGATGGCCGAGTGTTGGTCAGAAGGAGGCCAGGGGAACGCCTGCAACCAAACTGTCTGCGGCCTAGACACACTGGACCTACACCTGGAGTCATGGTCTGGGGAGCAATTTCCTATGACAGCAGGAGCACTCTTGTGGTTATACCAAACACACTGACTGCAAATTTGTACGTCAGTCTGGTAATTCAACCTGTAGTGCTGCCATTCATGAACAGCATTCAAGGGGGAGTTTTTCAACAGGATAACGCTCGCCCTCATACCGCTGTTGTCTCGCAACGTGCTCTACAGAGTGTCGACATGTTACCTTGGCCTGCGAGATCACCAGATCTGTCTCCAATTGAACACGTATGGGATATCATTGGACGACAACTCCAGCATCATCCACAGCCAGCACTGACCGTCCCAGTATTGACAGCACAAGTACAACAAGCATGGAACTCCATACCACAAAGTGACATTCGAAACCTGTATGACACAATACATTCACGTTTGCAGGCTTGCATTCAAAATTCTGGAGGTTACACCGGCTATTAATTTAACAGTATTTCACATTTGAAATGCATTTTCTTGAGCTTAAATTAACCTGTGATCTTGAAAATTTAATCAATTAAACATGTTAACTTGACAAATGCATTGTCCAAATTTCATTACTCTACAATAATTTTTTCTTGGTGTTGGGATTTTTTTTTCCGTCTGTGTACGTAACCACCAACAAACTGAGGGTATCGTTAAGAAGTTTAAAATGAAAAGGCACTGTTCTGATCAAATACCAATGAATTTAATAAACTGCACTACTTAAATCACTTTTTTACACACTCGTGCTATATCCACATACATTTCCTGACTCATTTAACAAATCATAATAGCTTCTTACAGCGAAGCACAAACTCGCATCGTGCGACATTATACACGGTGAAACGCACCCGCCTCCCTCACTCAGCCAACAAAGATGTAATAACCCGCCCAGCTGTTGCGGGTCTAAGACACACAATACAATAATTCTTAAATAAAATAAACTAACTATGCTACCCCTACTATAATTCAAACTTCTATCTGCGAAAACCCAGAAATAATATACATCATGTTAAAGGGATTTATACAATTATTTAAAATACTTATAATTAGTCAAAAATAAAATAATTCCATAATAATAATAACAATAAAAATAATTGGGGGGGGGGGGGGGGGGGTTGATAACGTTACTAATGTTGGCAGCAAAGTTGTAAACATAAGCATCCCGCCCGAGATGTGTCATCGGATTTATTTGCTGTGCGAGTTCTATCGCTGATTTTTATCGTTTTGGATGACAGTTTTTAAGTATTTTGATTATACAGTAGTACATCTTGGTTAGTGAAAAACGAGCGAGGGAGTACGGCAATTTTTAGTTTTAAGAATGATGTGTGAAGATGAGCTACGTCCTATTGGTTACAAAGGAATGGTATTAAAACCGTGCCCATATTTCTCCTTCGAATTTAACGAGTGAACTACACTTCATTGCACCTGACGGTTTCCAAAACTTTTTAAGTCTTGGCAATAAAATCTGTGATGAATTGTTGGATAAGTGCGACCATTTATGGAAAAGGATACAAACATGGGGATTGTATTAAAGTGAACGAACAGCTATTCACAACGCTGACATATATTTAGCTAGGAGCCAAAGCGTCGAGGATTTAAAATTTCGTACACTATAATTTATCATTGAGACTTGTGTGTAATGTTAGATAGCCAGTGATTAGAAGTACCATAACTTGAACCGTACTCCTCTTCGGCTCCGGTTCCAGACCTATAGCTCAGTTATACATTTTTCAGTTCCCTCCGGTAACTACTTCTAATATTATGACCCCTTTCTTAAAACTGACAATATTCGTTCAATTTGTTGGAAAAGAACTAAGAGTTTTTGTCACGCATTCTTATTTTTATTACGATCCCTAAAAATTTCCAGTTTCACTTTCCACAGCTTGGACAGTTATCATAACCCAAATTTGAATGTTTGGCATACTTGTCTTATTCAGTAAACAGTGATTGACCTCAAATACAAATAACAGCTCATCAAACGGAAACGTACAGTAACCAAAAACAATAGCATTGACAGCTCCAAGTGGACAACATTGTTGTAAACTTCCCCACAGACGCTACAACTAGGTCGCGAACATCAGGTTCCGCCCAACAAATATCCAAAGTTTCTGATCTGATCTCCAACCGAGCCTCAACATGAAACGCCACAGACGGTCAACATACAGTAGTGTTCAGCATATTAAGTTGGCAACCAAGTTGATTGTCTGTGAGCCCCTTTGGCGCGTTACTAATGGCGTTGTTGGGGCCACACAAACATTTCACATTGTTAAAGAGGCAATAATTAGTTTTAAATAAGACAAAAACTGTGAATGGAGTGGTGCGAGTTTTTATAAGAACTATGAACGGAAGCTTGATTATAGTATCCCCAACAAAAAGGAAAAAAATTACATGCTTGTCGGCAAGTAATGTCATTTTCAACAAGCATAGGATTTGAAAAAGAAAAATGAGACTCTTGTGGGTTACTACAGACTATATTTAAATAAATATCAGAAATATGTAAAAACTGATATATATACTCATTGGTTCGAAAATATCATCACGCAAAGCTTCATCCAAACTATATACACTGGTGACACATAGAGATATGTTTCTGAAATATTCGTGTCTTAAAATGTGTACCCTTATGTTAACGACATAGGAATGTTTATGGCTTAGCGCATGGTCATTTTTATCATCCGCCATCGTTCTTTGATTTATCACGAAATTTGATAAATTCGTAAAATAATAATTGACATCCTTATAATACGCCACAACAGCCTCAACCTCCATCTTCAAATAACAAGTTGTATATTTTGTGTATTACGACGTTAAACGTAAAATGTTAATTATAGCCACCATCTTTAACGCGTAATTTAATCCCATAATTTGACCCGGTAAGTTAAATGCTTGTGTGGTCGTCATGACCTGGTGACAGGGTTTCTTATCGAGTGCGCAATCCTCGCCTATCGTAGCGGCCTAGCCTAACCCCGGCAACCCTACCGGGTATTGGGAAGCTACAGTCTCACGTGGGATCCGAACCATGGAAGCGTTATGGCGTACTTCACATTTTACTCAATAAGCTGTGCCAAGAGTGGAGGACGGGTTGAGGGCTTAAGAAAATCTCCTCCAAGCTGTTGCCACCGCATAAGAGTTATCCTTATCTGTAACGCGATGATCACGAAAGTCTCTTGATGTTTCCTTTTTGAGAATAATATATAAACGTTAAACATTTCCGTTTTATTTTCTTTGTTTGCCATGGATGAGACAATTCACTACAGTATACTGTTCAGACTGATAAAGAATCAGCATGCGGAGTGGTACATGCAGGCTGTTTTTCCCTGGTATTAGCGCCGTGTGTGTAGCGGATAATTCGTGTGTGGGAGCCGAGTTGGCAGTGGCTATCTGAAGGCGATCGCGGCTGATGGCGTTGTTAGGAGGGCGGTCTGATTTATACCGTCCGCCGGCACAATGGCTCTGTGCGGCCACTTTGTCACGAGGCAGTAATTGAGGGCAGCCGCAGGTAGCTGGCCCGCACACACGGCACCTCCAAAAGACACCACTTTTTTCTTCCCACCCTCAACTTTCGGTATTTCCCTGCTTTGTGAACTTTTGCTGCCAGGAATGGAAGAAGTAATATGTTGTAGCCAGAGGAGTTTTTTTTTTTTAAAAAAAAGAGAATAAAATGGAATTAAAATAAGAAAAAGTAACAGATCTTTGCATACATATGTACTGAAAAAAAATCACAATATTCGAATAGAAGAAATCTGCAGAATCGTCCAGGATCCTACGAGTGACGTTCCTTAGTTTGCTATTACCATCAGTCGCAAACAATTACTTGTTTCTCCTGTTTTTCTGTTTATTTAGGATTTGGTTCACTCTTCATTGATACTTACGTGATGAATGAATGCTAATTCTGGTTTCGCATTCGAGAGGACACCGCTTCGAACCCCCGTCCGGTCATCCAGATTTGGGTTTTACAAAATCATTACAGGCGAGTGCTACAGTGTTCCTACAAAAGACCATGGCAGAATTCCTTCCCGTTTCTTGTCCATTTTCCGCCTCTAATGACCTGGAAGTCAACGAGGCGAAAAACACGAAGCAAAAAAAAAAAAAAAATGATCTTTAGGGTTGCCAACCATTTTTTTAAATAAAGTATTATAGTTTATTTTTGTTCCGTTTTTTATTTTATCCTGATGATAAATTATATGGAAACACTTTATTTCTGGTAAATTGTACAATTTATGCAGCCGAATGCTGCTGTAATTAGTTACTGTTTAAATGACATCTTATTGCTTATGACAAAACGAAACGGAATGTACACTCTTGGACAGATTTTTTCATAGGGGTCACTGATCGACGACACAACTAGTATATATATGCTTGAAAAGGCATGTGATAATTTTTCAAAAACAAGAATAATTGTTTCCTACCTTTTCCTGTTCCCATCATAACAGCTTTCACCGAAACAGTAATTAATGAAATGTGGCGAGAAGAGAGAAACGGAGAGCCCTTAAATTTAATTAAAATAAGTTGTTCATTTATTTTTAAAACTGGAGAAATTATACTTTGAAATAAAACTAAAAATTAGTAGAGCTCCATAACCACGAACAAATATGCCTAAATTTAAAAATACTTTATTCTTTCAATTACTTTACTTTCCTCTACCAAATAGAAAGATTATTTTTTCCAAGTAAGTTGGCAACCCTACTGTTATTCTAGCACCTAGCACATCTAATTTTCTCTGTTCACGTTAATAAACAAAATAGCAGCTTCTCTCCTAATATTTTGGTGTGTGTGTGTTTGAATTGGGAGGTAGGGGAATTAATTCTAGTTTTAAGGCAGTAAAAATCCTTAAATCGATTTACAATTTAAATGATGTGAACTTCCTGTAAAGTGAAATACCTGAAAACATCTGAAGTTAATACTACAAATTAAAATAGTTGATTTGTGGACGCTACAGAAAGAATATCTAAAGAGGTTGGAAGCTTTCGAAATGTGGATATGTTGAAAATAAGTTGGAAAGACAAAGTAAGGAATGATGATGTGCTGGAACGAGTAGGAGAGGAAAGGTCGCTTATAAAAACAATAAGGAACAGAAAAAGGAACTGGATTTTTCATGTGTTGAGGAATGAGTGCCTGCTTAAAACTGCTCTGGAGGGGATTGTAAACGGAGGGAAAAGAAGAGGTCGGCGAAGGAAGAAAATGGTTGATGACATCATGGTGAATGGAAAATATATAGAGACTAAGAGAATGGCGGAACAGAAGGAGGCTTGGAAGGCTGTCACTGCGCATGGACCTGCTGAATAGCAGGAAACCCGTGATGATGATGTCAAGCCTGACTGCAGTCTGACGTTCTTAATTGACTGTTGTGTCTAGTTTACCGCTGAAGTATTCTATGAAATGTTGGTTTATGGTACTGAAGCATATGAGGAATCGTCAACTGCTCCGCAACAGAATTGTGGTATAGTGAGCACTTATTGAAATCCGGAAAGTATATGATATCCGTTACTTATATCCATTACCTCCGAGGATTGTAGAATACACATTTTCTTGACTCCACAATCTGTGTAGTTTCTTTTCTTTGTCATTATTTCTTGTCCCTTCAACTTTCATTTTCTACTTCCCGTTTACAATATTTCCAGGAATAAAATATGAAATATTTAAAATAGTTAACATATTATTGTACTACTCTGATGGTAAAGAACTAACACTCTTATCCATTCAGTTCGATTTATTCAAGTCTGATTGTACATACTTGACAAAACATCTATGAACGGAAAAAAATCATTAGTTATTACTTTTCCACTGAAGCAATTCTGTACTTCTTTCATTACTGTGTAAACTTCTTCAGCCTCCGCTGGAACAATTAGTTGTGCAAAGTTTAAATTGCTCAAGAAATCAACATAATGGACCAGTGTTGCGGGGGTCGCCGTTTCCCCTTGCATGAACGTTATTAAGTGTTGTGCCTGTGTTATGTTGTCCATCCTGCCCAACAACTACTTCCTGAGCAGACTCAAAATGCAAAGGGAGAGAGCAGGCCCAGAGGATCTCGTGCTGGAATACTCCATAATCACGGATCTTCGGCTCCAGGGGAAGAGGTGCGAAGTCACCCCGTTCTCACACCGAATATACCTTCCATACAGAGTTTCTGCGAAGCTACACACTTGTGAGAGGGCCTCGGGAGCCCTTACGAACATTCGGCAGTGATTAAACATCGTCGGCGTCATCGGCTATCAAATCCCGGCCATCCGGTCCCTAATCAGGCACTCTATCGCCTGAACTTCGCGTCTCCCATATAAATATTTGCTTACAAAAAACAAATCCCTAAATAAAGGAAATTATGTCGTCTAGATGCCGAAAGCAAATTACCTATTGAAATGTACCGGTATTCCTGCACAAATTCGTAAGTATTGGTGTATACATATGCTCGCAAGAATAAAACCTGTAAAGTTACCTTCGAAAGAGGAGTGTGTGTGTGTGTGTGTGTGTGGAGGGGAGGGGGAGGAGGAGGAGGAAGTGGAAGAATAAGGAGTTAAAAGTATTGAAAGCCTTTAAACGAAAAGTCCAGTGAGAGCAACGCTAAGGCCAAAGAAAGAAAGTGTTTAACTTTGAAAAAATAAATACAATTTTTGAAGTGAAAACTTCTATACGTGCGTTAGGGGATATTTAGACGGGGATAAATCTACCGATTCACGACCCACCCGTCACCGACATGCTATGGTATGCGCCTTGGTCGCTTTTTGGATGGGTAAAATCTTATGAAATCCCGTCACCGACATGCTAATCTTAACAGTATGTCTGTAGCTATAAGTATGACGTGTGGCGCGTATGATATTCATAGTTTTAAGTTTTCACTTCTGTCGGCAGTACCTAGTCACCAGTCCCAAGTCCTCAGTCCTCAGTCCCCAGTCAATGCCAACGAGTTTTTTTGTTATTATTTTTTTTATAGGCGGGGAAGGACTGGGGGCAAGGAACAGGTAGGCATTCGGCCATGGCCTTTTTGAAGGAACCATTCCGGTATTCGCCTGGAGCGATTTGGGGAAACCTTGTAAAACCCAAATCTGGATGGCCGGATAGGAATGGGAACCCGCGCTCTCCCGCATGCGACAGACAGCGCTCACCCACCACGTTCGTTGCACATTATAAACAAGCTGCAAAAAGCGTATTAACAACTGCGTATGCTGACAACTGAGAGAGTTGTTTTCGATAGAAAAAGTAATACGACATGAGGTAATATTTTCACGAATTCTAAATGATATAGTACTCTAATAGTTTGGTCTGTTGAATTATTTAGTGCAAAGTATACGGAAAGACTCAGGTCATTGCAATGTGTTTTAGTAAAATTTGAAATAAGCTGGACCATGTGATAAGTTTCCAGCGTAAATTAAATCCTATTTTAAACTTCAAATCTAACGAAATTGTCATTCGTAAATAATGCTAGTTCTGCTGCTTGTCTATGTACACAACAGAGAATCTCAGGGTGCAGAATAATTAAGCGGTTTGGCGTTTCATCTAAATATTATTGCCTGGTGATAGAGAGATCCAACATCGCTATTTACCGGCTCTTTATTTTTGGCAATACTTCCGTGGTTTCCCCTCCAGCCGGTATGATTACGTCATTGTTTAGGTGGCGAAGGCAGAGCTTGCATATTACCATTGAAAATATGTCACTTATTCAGACGAAATACGAGTTTGAGTATCCGGTCTCATAGTAAAATTAGCTCTATTTCTTTGATTGACTTTCAATGAAATGTGTGCTCATTAACTGAAATATAGTGTTCTTTAGAAGAATAAAAAACTTGTGAAGAATCTGGGGAAAGATAATTTGAGTACCAGTAGAAGAACTTAGAACAGTTTCCAGAACGTAAATCGCGCCCAGGTTCAATGCAAGTTGACCGTTGACAGTTCAGCGAATGATGTAGTATGGAGATAATCTGAAAATTTTAATGAAACGAATAGTGTGTAAAAATCAAAATCAAAACGGGAAGTGAAACATAGTGAGAAAGGAGAAACACAAGATACTCAATGAACTTTAAAATGAAAATTCAATAACCCAGTTTCTAGATTAGTGGGACGTATTGATCTTTGTTAATCTGCTTCTGCCTCACGATAGCTCATCAGCACTGCATCTATCTTTTTTTTATTTTATTTTAAGATTGCGTAGTTGCAATGTAAATGAATTGAAAATTGAGGACAAGTAACTGACTGAAAATTTGAACAACAGTTTAAATCCATTATATATAAAGTAGAAGAGATAATGTGAACCTCAGCACATCACATTGTGCAAGTACAGAGGATGTCAGTCATTATGGTTGTTAAATACTGACATCATCATTATTCAATGCAACGTTCACACTGACAGACTAATGTTGAACATTGTATCATTTTCATTAACTTCAGGTCCTAATAAAATAGGAAAAAAAAAGAATAATTGCTCAGCTTGTTAGATCTCGAACTCCTTCCTCATTCTGTTCATAATTCAATCATGTTGCTGAGAGCTTTATTTTACACCGGTCTGCAATGAAATTCTATAGAATTGATAACCAACAACTTCACGAGAATGTAAAGCCTTTTGTACTGTCCCAGATCAACTTCCGAATGAAGTTGTTTTTGCACTAGTAACATGCTTTTGAGATACCATCTTGCAACAGGAATGGCACTACAGTAAGTATTCTTATGAATACACAAAAAGTTTCACACTTTTCTTCATTTGAATTTTCATTTTTTTCCCCCTGCCAATTTCGATTGCGAATGATGTTAAAAAGAAATAGATGCAGTGCTAATGTGAAATCTCGTGAACACTTACGGACGTGAAGCTTTAATAATCATGCCTGCTTCACTGATGGAGTGGTGATCCTGTTCTAATGGGCGGAGCTAAGTGTTGCCACCTGTCCGCAAAACGTGTACCTATTGATCTGCATGATAAGCGTATTTTTTTAAGTGAAATTTGCAGTTTATCAACCTGAAGAAGAGTACCGCCCCAGTACTCACCTAGGAGATTGCGGGAAACCTGGAAATCGCAGTCTGTCGATCGGTAGAGGGGCCCAGGATTAGAACCTAAACGAGCGAAGCTACACTGATGGGTGTATTTACATCATTTTCAAGTAAATATAGCAAAATAAAAGTCGTTCGTATAGTCATATTAATGGAATATATAGTTAAGAAGATGGTGAGTAGAACTATCCCGCTTTCTATCGTTCCTTATCAACAGCTGGAAACTGAGATGTTATTTCAGACAGAAATGTTAGTGTCCAAGCATTTTTTTTTTTTTTAAAAAAATGTTTGCGTAGCCCTTGTCATACGGATCCTGGTGGGAGAGCGGTAACGCTCTCTCCTGGCATTAAAGAGGACGCGAGTTCAAGTCTCCAGCCAACCATTCAGATCACGGTTTTTCTATGGTTCACCCGGAATCACACCAGGAGAATTCTGGATTTGTTCCTTCAAAGGCCATGACCGAATTAGTTCCCCCTTCTTGCCCACATCCTCTCACGCCTCTAATGACCTAGATGACGACAAAGCGTAAAATCTGGAACCAAATAAAGAATTTATCGAGGAGTAATTTATATATGTAATCACTAGCTGATACCCGCGACTTCGTACGCGTGGATTAAAAATTTCTTTGCCAGAATTGAATATTGAAAGTTGTTGGTAACGAAGGATTGGTCCCAAACAACACCGAGTTGGCATAATATGACAGGAAAGCTATCACTATATCATTCTACCGTCGAACCTGTCTCTTGAAGAGAATCAATTTCCAACATATTTCTGTCACCATTCGATAATTTCTCAAAATTTCGTGACTACAACTGTTAATCATACCGGAAAAAATGTCCTGTGCCCTTCCTACAGATTTCCATCAATATCGATATAGGCATTTAGTAGACAAAACGTAACAAAAAGATAAACACTTACTTCCGCATTTATAGTATTATTATTACATGTCACACACACACTGACTGCGAATCAACCCTGAGGGATCAATATAACGTAAGAAAGTGTACACCTACAGCATTGCAAGACTACCTACGATTTACCTCGCATTGCACCCATAACTTTGTAATATCTACAGTTTAACATTCAATCCGAATAACCTACGGCCCAGGCGTGACTCTTACGATCAAAAACAATTTTTAAATTTTTTTTCTTGCACGGATACTTCAACCGGAGATCACGATCCAAACAGCAGTAAGCAAGCGCTTTAAGCACTGAGCTGCCAGATCGCTACATGGAAAGACAGTACAGAGACCTACACATCCTGCGCGTCTGTCTATGACCGTTCAGTAATTTTTCGAAATTATAAGACAACGTATTATTTATTCAGAAAATTTATACATAAAATTTTTTCAACCAAATGTAGACAGTAATTTTCTCCTTGTTTCAAAGGATATGTGTGCAAACTTTCATCAAAATCGGAGGAAAACTGTGAATTTGTATGAAGAACAAACAAACCAACAAACAAACAAACATACATACATACATTCATCTCTATATATACAGATTATGATACAGTGTATCCCAACTGATGAATATGCTTCGATTCCTCTACGCAACAGCAGACGGCATAGCGTGAACGGTTCGTCGAAATGCGGTCAATGGACCTTCTCGTGAAAAGGTAATGGCGCCTTCGCAGGCTTCTAGTCTGTCTCTGCTTTGGCGTCCTCTGCGCATGGTTAAATCAAATGTTTCGCTTCAGACTCGACAGTGTGTATCCCACTAACTGAAGGTCAAGTGCAGACTGCGCACGCGTCGTGGCGCTATGGTTAGTGTGTTGGTGCACTGGCCTTGTAGCCGATGAGTCGGCTGTAGGCATGCACGGTGCAAATCAAACTTTACGACTCTTCACCACACTGTCTAAAGTGTATCTCAGACTCGGGAACATAAAATAGTACTGGTCCATTATGCAACAATCTACGGCGAAAACGTAAAGAAAGGAAAAAAAATCTCAAAACAATCATTTTAAACAACGTCTCTACAAAAGGGATATTGCAACTGTCTTGTAAAAATATTCGCTCTATACTTTCTGAAGCCAGTTGATAACATGATATAAAACGAATTTAGCCGCAGTATGATTATGTCTCTCTCAAACTTGTGGTGAGGTCGCGGTTCCAAAACCATATTTGAGTCTAAAGATATAATAAGAACTGTAACACGTTTCATTAAAGCAGTTAATAAAGTAACGTGTTGAAATAAAGGCTATGAAACATACTCTGTATTACCGGAGGAACCAAGGGATGTACTGTACATAGATCAAAACCAAACCAACATCCGACCAGTAGATTTTTTTTCGTAAATAGCGTTCACGAAAAAATTACCTCATCAGATAAGGATAACATATATTGAAACATACAGTATTATAGCCGCAGGTTTACATACCATAAATTGATTCAAACTCCACCAATACCCACAAATAGTTTTTGCATGACTCACATTCAGCGAAAAATTATCTTAAATTTCTCACTTTTTAAAAGCGTGTTTTGCCAGAGCCACCATGCAATGAACACTGGACGAAAGCCCATCAAAATCCGACCAATAGGTTCAGTGAATCACGTTCATCAGAAAACTAAAAATAAAAAAATTTTCGACATCACTTGAAAATGAAACAACACCTGTTTGCTTCGTAAGACCATGGGCTGTTCATCACACAAAACCCCATCAAAACCTGCCAATAGTTATTACATGAATTTAGTTCAACGAAAACGTGTCCTACATAATATCATTAAAGGTGTTCAGTATCGATTATAGCAACCAACGATTTGTTCTCATCATCAACAAAATTGCTAAAATTGTAGAGAGCATCATAAGATCTATGAGCAGTTGACCGAGAGTGGTGGTGTAACGGTTAGCATTCTGGCCTCACTTTCGGGAGGACGGCAGTTCGAATCACCGTCCGGGCATCTAGATTTGGGTTTTACATGGTTTCCCAAATCACTCCAGGCAAATGCCGGGATGCTTCCTTTAAAAGGCCATGGCCGAATTCCTTCCCATTACTTGCCCCCCATCCTTTCCCGTCTCTAAAGACCTCGCTGATAAGAGACGTTAAGCAGTTAAAAAAAAATAAAAAAATGAGCAGATGAAAGAGTCTAATTGTTGATGCAAACGTATGAGTATGAAAAGTTGTTAAATAATTTATAGTTTTTTGAATTATGTTTGTTGTTAGATAGAAACTGTCATTTGCAATCAAATATTTACTACCCTCAATTGTCAATAGTTTGAATAAAAATATTGATATGATAGTTAAATTTGAAAGTAATAGGGAAACGGAATATGACGCACGTAATTTAAGGGTATAAATGGGAATCCAGTTGTATAGCTGAAAAGTAATGGGCGAATGGGAGATCACTCTTCATTGTTCCGACGACCCTACCGAAAAGATTGACTGTTTGCCAGCAGGACAGGGATATAAATAATCTGTGGAGATGATCCTCTATCTTATCTGAGGAGGGAGGGGACAGGACAAACGACACGTGGCTGTCGTACAGTTCAGCGCCTTTAACGTATCCATTCACGTGCGCTGAAGCGGATCAACCAATAGCGGCCATAAAACCATAAAAAGCCACTGGCTCGAAAGGCTCATTTTCTGAATTCGTATTACATCTCGGAGGAAAAAAAGATTCGGAAATTCAATTTTTCATGTATAGAACGATTAAATCTAAGATAACCGATAATTCAATATATATATATATATATATATATATAAAATGTTATGCTTATTCCAGGGTAGCCAGCGAATGATTTTTACTCTATATGACTACTGTACTATTAAGTTACTGAATTTGTAATTATTTTATTTGTTGTTTTTACTTAGCGTTTTATGCATCGTAGGCTTCGAATGGATTCGGTCAAGGAATTTGGCAATTGTCTTTTTAAAGGAACCATCCCGGTATTCGCTTGGAGTGATTTCGGGAACCTTGGAAAACCTAATGCTGGTTGGCCGAATGGAGATTCGAATCAACCTCTTTCGATATGCCAGCCCAGGTAGGACGTTCTTCATAACAGAC
The DNA here is from genome assembly GCA_031002005.1 of Vandiemenella viatica. Lineage (NCBI taxonomy): Eukaryota > Metazoa > Arthropoda > Insecta > Orthoptera > Morabidae > Vandiemenella > Vandiemenella viatica. The sequence goes on along the minus strand of JARYHS010013630.1, from coordinate 282,648,440 downwards.
AGGGCGCAGAAAAAGCTCATTAAAAGCTCATTTATAGAAAAAGGTACCCGCTAAGAATACGTATTACTATAGTATGCGTGGCCGTATTTAGGGTATGTAGGCCCCTAGGCTACACCTATGGTGCGGGCCCTTTAAGATGTGTACGCCTCTAGGCTGTAACTGTGGTGCAGGCCCTTGTATATATATATATAAAGCAATATCGATTACTTATTATTAAATTAATGAACCTTTTATTGCAAAATATTTAATAATGTAATGATAGTAAAAATATAGGACGATAACTTTATTGAAGAATCGAAATTTCGCAACGTGCTTCCTGCATCCGAGACTCAAGTAAACGATGTTAGCAAGTGATGCCCGCACGTTCAGTCTGTTGTCTGATGATCGCTTGATACGTTGATGCCTAGTTTAGTGCTGTTGTTGCAACCAAACACCCTCAGCAAAAGCCCACAGAATAACAAACTGAAAGTTTTTGTAACAATATGAAACAGTTGTCCTACATGTTAAGATAAAACAAACGATAAAAGATGATTAGCATCACCAAAGCACTCAATAGAGAATGATTAAAAACACAATATTGATTATTCACAACGTATGTCAACAGAATGACAGCGACTAAAATATTTTATTTTTATTTTTACGAGTGGTGCGGGCCCCTTTGTGGTGATACAATGTAACCTGATCGGTTAACGCTAATCGGAAACGGATTCGTACCAGTGACGCCTCGACGTGAAGCTACCAAGTCCGGCCGTTGAATTACTTCCGTAGCGAGAAAGTCGTCCAGTGTACTGTACAACCCAGCATTCGTAAAACAGTGTTTCTAAATAACCACAACCACTAATTGTTAGTGTGCAGTTGCGCCTCGTAGTCACTTCTTTATTTGCTTGTTTTTTTATTCTTCTAATTGTCACTGGTTCCCAATTCGTGGTATCCGTACCCCCAGGGTATGTGAGGTTATTTCGAGGGGAATGCCCGGTAATCTCTTGGCTAAAGTAGCCAATAAGAAAGGTTAAAAAAAAAAAACAATCACGCAAACATTACTATCGCCAAATCGCCGAATCGCCAAATATTTTTTTCAACATTTGTTGATTTTTTGTGAGGTTTGTTATTGGATTAAAATTTAATAAACAAATATCGCTTTTTATTTATCGTTTCAGCTATAAGGAGTACTCAATGTTTAGCTCTTTCTTGAAGTGCTCCTAGGGAAAAAAATAATTGGGAACATCAGGTCAACTGCATGCTAACGTAGTTGAAAGTGTGTTGCCATATTTTACAGCAAACTGCTGCATAAGTTACGTACTAATGTTTGTTTCATAGTGATCTGAGCAACAATTCCACCAGTCACTCCGATGTTTGCAAAGAATCTCCTGTCAAGATAAACTAAAACTGGAGACTGGGAAATGTAAACTTCACTAATGATCGATATTTCACCGCCTCCAGTTCGGATTTAAGTACCGGTTGTATTTAAACAATGTTTTACTTACTTCTGTGATGAGTATTTGTCAGTTAACTCTATACACTATGGTTGAACTCTTTTGTATTTAAATCATCTTCCCACTATGGGTTGAAAATTCGTGTATGATTCTGCATCTGTATCTGCAGAGATAGAACAACTATGCTGAACGTTAATTCACTTCTTAATTACGTACGAAATATAAACTGATATTACGATTGCACGGACCGAGAAGCCTAAGGCATTTAAAACTTTTCAACTATTAACTATTTTGTTTCTCTTTTTTCTCTTCTCTGTTTTGAAAGCCGAAAACCGCCGTTAAATTTGTATAATATGCGCTGTTTTTGTCTGCGTGCAGAATGCAAGCCAGTGTTACAAATCAGAAAAATCGATCACTATTCATAAGGACTTTAATTACTACCCTCCTTGGAAAGCGTGTCTTTTCTCTATCATTTCATTAACACACTATTTTTTTCTGTGTGGGCCGATTACATTATAAAGAGTCGAAGCATTGTGTCAACAATGTGAGTACACTCTAAAACGCTTACATATGAATATCTAATCTCTGTCCTTTGCCTCCAGTTACTTTTCAATTAAGGAGCAAATATTACAAACCATAAACATGATCTCTGACACAAACGCTGAAATGCTGAAGCTGCGTCATGTTAAATTTGCAACTAATTATGTAGTTTTTATTAGTTACTTCTGGCATTACATTTGATAACAAGCTCAACTGGGCAGAACACATGGACAGGTAATAGGAAAAGGTTTCAAAATTCTGCACTTGTTGGCGGGAGTGATGAGAGGATCTGCGGGAGAAGTAAGGGAAATGGTTACAAAACTCTGGTCAGACCATTGCTTGAATATGGTAGTGTAGTATGGGACCCACATTTTGAGTATCAATACAGGAATTGTAGAGAGTTCAAAGAAGGACAGCTAGATTTGTTTCTGGGAATTATCGCAGAACGCAGTCAATAACATAAATGATAAAAGAGCTGGAATGGGACTCAATGGAAGACAGGAGGAGGGTGAAGAGGGTCATGGGAGTGTACAAGGCGTATATTGGAGATGAGACATGGAAAGATATTGGTGTAAGAATTGAAAGTAATGCATGGAACGGAAAAGATGACCATGAACACAAGCTGGCACTCGATTTCAGCGTGCGCTCCATTGCAGTTTAATTAAATATTAGATATAATTATTAACTGATCTAATAGTGAATGAGATTCAATGTAAATATTTAAACTGCGAAAAAACTACAGCAAAATTAATTTATAATGATAATAGTTAAAGATGGTTACAAAACAATATGAATTTTATGTGGTAGTAATTTTATTTCTTGGGGTTACATTTATTTCTTATTATTTAAGGTCAATTTTCATGATGTACAGTATAATTCCTGTTTTATTGCCCAATCTGACATTATTTTTATATTCTTTTGAGTGAACACTGACCAGTTAAAATTATATACACAGAAAACTCTTGGTGTCTCATTTGTCCATGTGCTCATAGTTAAATATATTCAAGTTATTTCCGTATTCGAGTTTAAAAATGCATCGGAGTAGCTTAAGGAATTAAGGCGTCTTTAAAAGAATAGTATTAATGTTCATTTTACCGTCATTCATTTTACCATCCTCACTCAGTATTTATTAAGTGACTTAGTGTTTGTAATGAAGCACAGATGTAACCTATAACTGTTAGAATTTAGGCAGATGGTAATCGCTATTTAACGAAAATGAAATTTTAATGTATAAACAACTACGTCTATGAGAAAGTTGTGGTTTCTTACTGCATCAACCAGCGACTGCCATTAAGGTTAGAAATATTTTAAATGAAAGAAGAGGAGGACAGTGACGATCTTTTAATGGTGCGTCCATAAACTAGCTCCATTTTGGCCTCCCCTGAACTTTCCCCCCTATGCACGTATCCCGACGTGGCTTCTGCCTCTACTCCCCCACCGCTACCCCCCGCGTATCACGTAGCTATTGATTCCAGAAGATATTTTGTACTCTTTTTCTCTTGTCAGACTTTCGTAAAGTACATACAGAGATAGTTGAATGACGGAAACAAATATTGACATGGTGTGGCGTGTCTGTACCTCATTTTAACTGTGACAAATAATATGAATGAAAAGCTACGTGGCCTGACTCGGAACCCCCGTCTCCCACCCCCTCCTCCACGTATCCCAGCGTAGCTTCAGCAACCCCCCCCCCTCTCCCCCGCTAGACCGAGCCACGTAGTTTATGGGCGCTCCCTAAGTAGTGGGAGAAGTTTAGGAGATGCTAAGGAGAAACACCGAAAGAGGTGGAGACTGAAATGTTTGAAGTGGCAAACGGCGCATGAACACAGTATGAAGAAAGACGAGATTCGCATCTATTGTATTGTAGGTTCAACTATATTTATCAGAAAAGTCTCTAGTGATAAGCTCTACAGACCAATGGTAGTAAAACTAAAGCAGAACTGCCAGAAGGTAATCAAGACCACAGATCATAGCTGTGACGTACCGCATGGTATTGTATACATATTACTTCGTTAACAGTCGAGTTATCATCCTAACAGAAAACCGGTGTTACATGCAGGGAGTCCCGGAACGAAAGGAAAATCCTGCAACCGCAGATAGGACACATCAGTTCCTACTACATGACAAAATTTTATTTTATTAAAAGTGCCTCCATTTTCGAGATAAATTTTTTTTGTGATTTTTTCAGTTTATTCCATGCCATTTCCACAAATTAAGACTTTTTGAACGCTGTTTTTTTAATTTACTCAAGGATGTTTGAGTCACCTAAACCAATGTTCTCTTTTTTCTTAAAACGTTAAAAAATCTTTTTAAAATCATTATCATCATTTTTTTTACTAAATGTTTAAAATGCACAATGGTCTCTTCAGCAGATTGAACTACCATAAAAAATCATTTTAATTGAAGTATAAAATAATTATACTATTTAAAATTTTTATAAATTTTTTTAACGTTTCAAGAAAAAAAGAACATTGCTTTAGATGACTCAAATATCCCTGAGTAAATTAAATAAAAAAAAAGCGGGGGTTCAAAATACCTTAGTTGTTAGGAATGGCATGGAATAAACTGAACAAAGTCACATGTTTCTAAAAAATATTTAAAAAATCAATTTCTCGAAAATGGTGAGACTTTTAATAAAATAAAATTTTGTCATTTAGTAGGAAATGATGTGGCCTATCTGCGGTTGCAGGATTATCCTTTCATTCCTGGACACTATGTATATTAAGAATGTAAAACTTAATTATACAGTTATCATGCAGAAAGCATTCCAGTTGACTGTGGAGGTCTTGAGCGCCAAGAAAGGTTCATATCTCAGATCAAAATTTTTTACTAGTCTAATGCGACAATAACAATTAAATATTTTTTCTTTGTCGAAACTCCGAATTAGATCATAACAAAAATAATTTATAGTTTGTCATATTTTTCCTTTTTTGTGGATTTATTTGATCAGACGAGCAATACATTTCCAACTTAATTTCCTCACATTTGACACGATTTTTACTACTGTTGATTTATATTTCCAACTTCGCGCCGAATGCCATGTTACTCGAGTTACCATTTTGACGAAACCCGTCATATCGTAAGCAATTGAAAGTATAGATCTGGGGTATCGGTTAGTGGTAAAATCCATTCAATCTTGTATACTAATTTTGCTTTGTTGTTTTACAGCGTTTCTAGACTGTGGTTCGTGGCGAGAGTAATTGTGCCAAGACGCCAGGTGTATTGATTTTGGTTTATTCTTCCGTCCGTTGTCGGGCTTCGCCGTTGGCGGTTAATTGCTGTGGTTGCTTAGGAGTAAACTGTGTTCATTCTGTTATTCGAATTACATAGCAGCAACTTATTTATGACATTTACAATTTTGATCTCACATGCTTTGTTGACGGGGTAATACAAGGAAATCGAGAAAGCGATTTAGGATATACAAATGTGTTACTACCTAGCCGCTTTGTTTCCCATGGTTCTTTGCACCCGATCTAGTAGCCTACAGGTTTCTTAATCTTTTAACTTTATTTACTTTTTTGCCAGAAGTGCAATGATAAAGTACTCACTATAAGTCGTTTAGAAGATTGCAATTAATTTTTCAGTCCTGTTGCAATGTTAAACAACTAGGAACTTGGTATATCATAAACTGGTTCGCGAAAATTTACGGTTAATTTTGTCAGGTCGGCAGGTTATTTTAACTTTCACCAAAGTATGAACTAAAATTCATAGACTTTTCAACGACGGTTAGTTTCATGAAGGATAACACCGATGATTAATTTTTTTACTGACTTTTATTCCGTCGAAACATTCAGAACAACATACACGAACAAAGCATCAAACTATAAATTGCCGTTGTATATTCCCGACCACATAAAAGAGGCCGACAGTACTTTCTGGAGCGCTGTCAATGGCTCCTACAATGCAAATCATACAAAAACAATTAGAAAATATAAAGAATTACGTAGAAATATTTTAAAATGACATTAGAAAAAACTGACAAGAAACTGACAAAATTAAAAAAAATTCTAAACATTCTAAATCTCATTCAGAACATTATAGCTGACACAAGATTCTTAACTACTTTTAATGAACAATTCAGTAAACAAATTACAGTTCGTTTAAACCATTCTCATCCATCATAACGCTACACATACATAGCAAAAGTATACAAATTCGCATTTAATTAGTGTTTATCACTCTCCGACTCCAAGATAATCAATTTAAAACACTCGAATTAAAGGTTTCAAAACTACTTGCATTTTTACCTTAATATTACGCTAAAGTAAACTTCACATTGAAATACATTGCTGTATTGTTTTACACTCTCGCTGTATAGTACTATTTCGAAACTCTGCATATTTTTTGTATCTTTTTTAATAACTGTACATGAAAGAATGAAATTTTATGTCGTAAAACGTTTCAAACTTGATATTAAATGCGAAAAAAAAAAATCATTTTTTTCGATGGCTATCATTAGTTAGCAACTACAAAGTTTTCAATGCACCCATTTGACACCTAGATCAAAAACTGGCATGATGATAACTTGATGTGTAGATTTTACTTCTAATTATAAAAGCTAAACAGCAGGTTGTTTACCTGCTATCTACAACAAAGATTTTTAGTATGAGAGCAGATCAAACAAGGTTGGTCAAGGTAATGTCAACATTTGCCAACTGTTATTGGATGCGGCAAGCAATCTGTGGACCGAGGGTGTTCTGTCCCCCAGGCTGGAGATAAAACGGGCTGCATTATACCCTCAAGGACCACATCCGCCGAATAAAAACTTATGGATATTTATTCAGCAAAGTTACCTACTTTGATTATTGTCTTTTACCTGTTCATTTAGCTTCAGTTTATATCTTATTTATTCTTTTTAAAAGTCGATTTAAAAATTTATGAGTTTTTTGTCGCTATCGTTTAACAGAGAAATGAGGTCAAAAACCAATATTTATTGCCAAAACAGATTTTAAATTACCGGTACGCAAAATTTATAAAATTTGCTGAACATTGACCTTTTAATATA
>JARYHS010013630.1:282612437-282640462 GCA_031002005.1 Vandiemenella viatica | reverse complement strand
TACTTTCAGTTTTATAGAAACAATTATTTCTCCCTCTGAAATTCCCATTTCTCGCACGTTTAAAATACCTTACATTCCTCTGGTTATGATGAGTCATCTCATTTCTATTGGGTGCAGTTGAAAAATTTGGATTCCTCGGTTCTCTGCGCTGATAAAACATCATTACTAGTGGGATTGCTGAATAGGTTCGGATCTCCTCCCCGACCGAAATTACCTCTTTCCCTGTTTCTCTGTTCTCTGTCATCAAAATCTTGGGCCCCAACTCAGTAGGTCATCTATTGTGTTGATTGTATGAGGATTATAAAGGTTTTCTTGTAACCGGTAAGGAAGTCTGTTAATAATGCCTTTAATCACAGTTGTTACCTCGATAGTTTGGTCCAGGTGCTTTATCCCAAGCCAACACTGATGGACGAAATCATGTAGTTTCTCCCTATTTTGATTGTATCGCCTACCATTAAAAAAATCTAATATTACATTTGTTTGTCGAGCACTAGACCAGAAATAATTTTGAAACTTGGTTTAAAATCTTCATATGAGCGGCAAGTAGGTACTTGTCGATCTCCCCACATTTTCGCAGTACCTTTTAGATGTTTATATACTACATTAATTTTTCTTTCATCAGTAAAAGAAGCAAAGGTTTCAAAGGCTTCAAAACTTTTTATGAAATCTATTGGGTGGATACCATTCTGATCTGAAAAACATTCAACTTCAATTTTCTCAGGGAAAATTACTGTAATGGGATGAGACCCCATGGATTCTCGTTGATTATTACCTTTAGATTCCTCAAACCCATCAATTCTCTCATTCAGAAGCTGCACATCATTAATAATTTTTAATGTAGTGTTCTCTTGTCGAGTTTGGACACACTCTAAATGTTCAACGCGTTTTTCCATTTTACTACTTTGTTCATGTAAAAACCTATATCTGTTTGTGACTTGTTGGAGGTATCATGTAGTAATTCTATGCACTCTTTAACCTTAAGCTGTTCTAGTTCTAGTTTGTTTACTCTGTTTCCTTGTTGAATAAATTCACTCTTAAAGGTATCCCCAAGTTGATTTATATCATAACTAATAGTCTGAATCTTATGTTCAACATCTTCTCGGCTTTCATGGTATTCAGTAATATGTTTTTCCAAGGTTGTTTCAACTGTAGTGACACGTTCACTAAAATGTGTGTAATAATTTCCTATCTTGTCATGGATTTCCCCTATTTTTGAATCAATTTGTCGTGAAAGGTCCATAAAATCCCTTCTAAGGTCATTTTTGGTTTCACTGAACTGAATATCTAATTGAGATTGCATTGATAAAATTAGTTCAGTAAGTGTTTGTAGGGAACTGGTATGTTCTGGCTGGGTAAATTGAGAAGGAGTTGATGGAGTTTGTTTATGTTCTGGTTCCTGATGGGTACCTACAGCAGGAGAATAATCATCCTCAAATTGTGAAAAATGGACCCTATTTTCATCCTCTGGTTGAGATACAGGTGTTTTGTCTAGAATTACAGATGGATAAGAGTCAAGTATGGTATATACAGACGGTGGGGCCATATCCGGTAAATTAGAATTTTCTGCAACAGATTACATGAAAAGTATTTTCACTGTCTTTATCCATGGTAAGTTCAATTAAATATTTTTAACCAGCACAAAATCAAACTTCGTAGCTCCAACACAGTTAATTGAAGTCGATAAAATGCACAATAGGCAAAGAACGGAAATTATTTAAATCCGTGAAAATTTAACTATCGAAATGAAAATCCTTCACTGTATTTAAACACATAAAAAGAATTTAAAATGTACTTCCCTTTTAAACAGCAAAGCAAAACAGGACTTTGCCGGCCACCAATGCTGTTAAACCAAAACAGCTGTCCAGTTGATGTGCAAACGAAGTCTGTTGCGGTGCGTATCGATATACAAGTCGACTGTCGACTGTAAATCGTTGTGTGTTGCGTTTTATTTATCTTGCTTTCTTGACGTTCGTAAAGTTAACAAAATTACCAATTCAGGTGTCAAGGTCGCCATGAAACGCGCTTCGCTGTTAACTTCTTCTTTAATAGTTCCTTTTAGAACCAGAAATAATTCATATATATATATTTTCTAACGAAAGAAGGCTCAGTTTTTCATAAATTCATTTTAATAAGAACGATAACTAATCTAAACCAACATCCTGTCATACATTCTACATGAGCCCTAGCTTAAACTTCATTTCCAAAAATTGCAGGTTAGTGAATTAGTAATCTCATTTCCTGAAGCGACGTTTTCTTTTAGAAGGTTCGAGTTCATCTGTCTGTCCGTTGATAATAACCAACGAGTTGTAACCGAAAATCCAAAGCACATACACATTTAATGTTATACATGGAACTTTAATCTTTCAATTAATTTTCTTAAATAAAAATTAATTTTATAAAGTTATTGCGTTTTAGTATTTATCAGCTCCGTTACACACTACAGTTCATTTTCAGACCTCTAGTATGCAGCAAGTATCCATATTCAATCTACTTAATAATTCTCGGTATCGTACGATGTTGCCTCCTCCTGTCTGTATTACTTTATATTTATTTTAACACTTTTTTAGCTTTATTCTTATATACCAAGAAGTTATTTTTACTTGTTTGCTAAATTCAGCTTATTTGAAAAATTGTTTTTTTTTTTCTGCGCTTTACGGCTTGTCGATGTCTCAATCATTAGTGCCGCGAGGTAATTAAGAGACTAAACAGGAAGTCTTTCGGCGACTCTGGCGAATAATTCGAGATCAGGATGGCCGTACCGAGGATGGAACCCGCGTTCCCCAGAATACAAAGCTCGCACGTTAAACATTCACCCACCGGGTTCCGTGAGAAACTCCACTTCTGATATTTCGCTATTTCTTCATCAAAGACCCAAACGGTCTCACAATTCTTGTTACTCCTATCTGTAACTGTCCGACTGCCTTCTCTCAATCCAAGTTTTGCTAATGTAGTCACAGAAACGTCCAATTGCATTATTCACTAGTCCTTGACCATCCACAGTATTATTAATTAGCAAATTTTCAGCTTCTCTATGCTTTGTTTAGCAGTATTCCTTAAGTCCAAGCTTCACTGCGATCAATATTTGAGACTAAAATATTTCTCTTTTTGAAGAATTTTCTTTTTGGAATTTCTGTTGCTTTTAACATCACTCCTGCTTTGTCTATCGATTGTAATTTTCATTCCTCAGTAACAGAATTCACTTACTTCTCCTTTTACATCCGATCCTATTTTAAAATTTAATCTACAGTTACAGTAGAACGTCGGTAATTCGAAAACCTCTGCAACTCGAAATAAACCCTTGTTCCCCCAAAGCTCCCAAAACCTCCATTACTCGAAATCTGAGATCTCGATAAGTCGAAATAATCAATATTTCCCAACAAGGTATTTCAGTTAGTATTTTCCCTGTATAACTCGAAAAAAATATATTTGACCTCTGTATCTCAAACATATCAATGTTTCATTCTACTACCTCTTCAACTCAATGACTTTAAATTAATAACTTATATAGCTCGAAGAAAAAATAACAAGAAATACTTTCTTAGAAGTAATTTTTACGAGTGTGCAATAAATAGCGTTTCTTGAAAAAAAAATCGAAGAAAGGACTACCAATTTTTACGACTGACGTCAACACGTTTTTGCCAGGTGTCCCAGTATTTTATTTAGGGTATTTCTTGTTGTGTGTTTTCACTTTCGTTTGAGCTGTACCGAAGCAACTCTTTAATATCGCAGGATCAGTTTGGTTCTACTGGCATGCACGTCAATTTCTAATACTGTACAGAAACAGGAGTATTGAAGAATCAGTGCTGTGAAACGTAAATTGAAAACTTTGAGTGTCTCTGAAAAGTTAGAATTGCTCGAAGCTGTAAAGAACTGTAAAAAGAAGAAAGATACTGCTGATCAATATAACTTACCTGTGACCATTCTGTCATCAACAATAAAAAATGAATTTTAAATCATGAAAAAAGCGGTCAAAATTTGTTCTGCAAAAGACAACGAATATCATAAATCTTAGTTAAATGGCTTAAAGTGGTGAAACCAAAATATTAGTGTTGTGGACCACTATTAATTTTTTTTAATTTAATTTAATTTAATTGCAATGGAGCACAGGCTCCGGTGGCAATTTCCCTACACACCCATCTTCCCCCTATCCTGCACCTACCTACATTTGCCCTATACAAATTTTATCTTTAAATTCTTTCAAAGTTTTCGGTAAATTATTCATCATTTCTCTTGGTAACTCATTCCAATCCCTGACACCCTTACCTAAAAAAGAGAATCTTCCCACACCCTTGTGCCTGAAATCGAGTGCCAGCTTGTGGTCATGGTCATCTTTTCCCTTCCATGCACTACTTCTCATACCTATTGCAATATCTTTCCATGCCTCATCGCCAGTATATGCCCTGTACACTCCCATGACCCTCCTCATCCTGTCTTGCAATGAATCCCATTCCAGCTCCTTTATCATATCCGTCACTGATTGCATTCTGCGATAATTTCCAGAAACAAATCTAGCAGCCCTTTTTTGCACCCTCTCCAACTCCTGTATTTGATACGTAAAATAAGGGTCCCATACTACACTACCATATTCGAGCAATGGTCTGATCAAAGTTTTGTAACCCAATTCCTTGACTTCTCTCGTACATCCCCTCATCACTCTCTCCAACAAGTGCAGAAGTTTGAAACATTTTCCTACCACCTGTCCTATGTGTCCTGCCCAGTTAAGATTGTTATCAAAAGTAATTCCAAGATATTTACATTTCAAGTCTTCAGCAAGCAATTCTTTCCCCACCTCATATTCATAATTAACCTTTTGTTTTTTATTTGTGTATCTAATAAGCTGACTCTTCTTTTCATTTATCTTCATTCCATGTTTACCAACCCAACTAGATATCCTGTCCAGATCACCCTGCAACTGTTTACAATCCTCTATCGTTTTGATTCTTTTATACAGCATTATGTCATCTGCAAACAATCTAATTTCAGATAGTAAACAATCAACACAATTATTCATTAGAATAATGAATAGCAATGGTCCAATATACTACCCTGTGGCACACCCATTTTTACTTCCACTTCTTTTGATACTACATTTCCTACCCTAACTTTCTGTTTTCTACCTTTTAAAATTCTTCAACCCAGCAAATGACTTTCTTATGAATTCCAATGGTTTTTACCTTATTTACTACCATTTTATGGCTTACTCTGTCAAACGCCTTAGACAGATCTAGTGCTACACTATCAATTTGGCCTCCCTTGTCCATTTCATCTGAAATAAAACATAAAGCATGTTATGTTACCTGTGATTATTTTCTTTATGTCTAAGTATACCTACAAATTCCTAAGTTGAGAATAAACTCTTCTACTCTTATACGATTTTTTTAAATTATTTTTTATTTTATTTTATTATTATTATTTATTTATTTCACCTCTGTAACTCAAAATCAGGTAGGATAGAATCTAAATCTTTGCAAGTCGATTATATACCTACAAAAACCTCTGTAACTCCAATTTATTCGCGTCTTCCTTGAAGCTCGACTCATCGAGGTTCTACAGTATTGCTATCATTTCTGATTCATTTAATCACTTTTGTCTTGCTTTGGTTTATATACAATAACTTTTCAAGATTATCAGTATCATCTGCTAACAGAACAATATCAACAACTAGTAGTAGGATATTGATATTTTTCGCTTGAACACTTATGGCACATTCAAAAGTTTTCATTTACTTCCTTCATTGCTACCTCAACATACAAGTTAAATATTAAAGGCGCTATACTATAACCCTGTGCCACACCCTTTTTAGCTGATGCATGTCTCTCATGGTTCTCTACTTTGACTGTAACCTCTTGGTTCTTATGGATTATTCTTCTATCTCGACATTTTAGACCTGACTTCTTTAAAATTTGAAACATCTTGTCCCATCAAACATTGTTTCTTAATCAGGAAACTCCATAAAAATATCTTTTGTTTTCTTGATTCGCCTTTCCAGTATTAATTTTAAAGCCAAAATTAAATCTTTTGTAACGTGGTTTTTCCTAAACCAAAACTGATCCTCACCTATTATCTCTTCCACTATCCTTTGTATTTCTCTGTATATTATCCTGGTCAGTAATTTTGAAACATGTGATGGTAGACTTATGGTGTGATAATTCTTACATTTCTCCGTTTCTGCTTTCTACGGAAGTGATGATACTTTTATTACAATCAGTTGGAAGCTCTCCCGTTTCATAACTGATTGACATCAGTTTGAATAATCTTTGAGTTAGTTCTTTACCTAAGGATTTCAGAAGTTCGCAAGAATTTCATGAGTTCCAACCATTTTATTTGATTTCAAATCTTTCAAAACTCTATCAAATTCTGTTCTTAAAACAGTATCTTCTAAGTCATTAATGTCGTATCCCCTTCTTTCTCCAGTACATTGTTGTTCAAATGATCCACATAAAATAGTTTCTCAATGTATTTCTTCCATTGATTAGCTCTATCCTCTGAGCTTAAAAGAGGCTTTCCATCAGCAACTTCACACTACTCCTTTTGCTGTACCATTCAGATCGCGTGCTTTATTGCATATTTTGTTATTGGTAAACAGTTCATGCCCTTCTCTCCACCACCACATATTTCTTCTTTAAAAGTGTATAATTCAACTGAGTTACTGCAAATATGAATAATTGCGGAATTTTTCAAAATAAAATGCAGCATATGGAATTTGCAGAATCATTGAACCACAGATAAGAAATAGTGGGGAAATATGCTGTTCACTCTTCTTTTGGAGGGTATGAGGGACAGTATTTACTAAAAAAAAATAGGACACTGGTGCAGCTATCATGTGACTGTACTGTGAAGGCTACTTACAGACTTCGAAATTAGAAAGGCAGTCTTCACCCAAGGTCAGTTGAACAGTTTTAAAAAGTCCAGTACACACTAAATAGTTTTACGCAATAGAAGTTGTGATCCGCGTGGGAAGCAATACAAGTTTGTGCAATAGTCGCCAAGAGTAGTGCTTGAAAATTTGATGTCAGTTAGTTGTCAAAAAATTTCCGGAGAGGCAGGTTCAAAAAAGTGTTAAAGGCATTTGTGAGAGTTTACAGTATAATGCGTTGAGAGCGAGTTTATTTTGATGAAACGTTCGTTAGGAAATGATTAGTTAAAGTTTGTGGAAGGAATTGAATAATAGTTTTAAGTGACCGCAATAGCAGACAAAGTCTAGCGATTGTCTACAGACGGTCTCCTACAAAGCACCAAAGTCAACATTTTAATAATATTTTTCATAAATCCTTACAACTTTCCATCTGTCTTTTCCATACTAGTGTCTTCCTGCGATGTATTGAACGTTCCTTTAAAATGTACTTGTCTTCTTCTTCAAGACCTTTTCCCAACATGGGGGTCGGCTGCCTCTGATGAGTTCTTACTCATCACTGGCCGCCTTCCCTTGCTGCCGCCAAGCTGTTTTATGCCCTGCTACTGCCAGGTCATACCAAGTACTAATGGAGCAAGTGTTGCCATCTGTCTGCGAAATGCGTAACTACCGCCTAAAAGCCGCAATCATGATGGACAGTTCGCGGGGGCCTGGTCCCTGTAGTATCTCTCCGATCTAGCGTGCGCCTCCTCAGCACACTAAGGCACAGTGTCGGCTAAATGTACTTGTCATTCTAGTAATTATAGTTATCTTCTTTCTCGACCATTGATTTACTGAACTCTTTTTTATCGCTCATACCTAATTCGTGCTCATTTACAACCTATGAGATCTCACCCACTTATCATCAGGTTTTAGTAGGAAGATATGTAAGATGTGTCATTTGTGGCTTTTATTCTCACTTGCGTAAAGCCTCCCTATCTCATTAAGGTGTTTGCAAAACTGTATTTACTTTTATTAATCCTCCCACTCTTCCCCAGTCCGCACTTGGCAGATTTAAATTATGTCCAGCCGATACTCGCCGTTGATCTCAGAGCTTTCATTCAGTTTCTTCCCGACCGCCTCTTCTTAATAATTGAATTTCGTATTAAGTTAAATAGCCAAAAGCCCTATCTTTTCGTTTGTATCTTCCAACAATTTGACCCCTAGTAATTACTATCTAGAATGTCTATAACGCAAAATTTATCAATCATTGGTAACCAGTATATATACCCATTCCAACAACTCTGCGGTTTAGTCTATAATCCCTTACGGAGAACCAATCCTTGCTTCTTTTACGAAGACTCATCCCTTGTAACTGGCCATGGTTTCTGAATTTCACAAAGCGACTGTTTTAACTTGTGCATTACATTCATACAGAGTACTGGTAGTCTTCTGCTGTCTGAATTTTGTAAACTGTCTTATATATCTTTCACCACTCTTATAGATACTGTCCCTTTTATTGTTATGTCAACTTCACACCTACTATTCATAACCACTACTTCTTTGATGTTAATATTGACTCCTCTCTGTATTACTAACCCTCGCCATCAGGTTCTATCTGTAAAAAGCACTGTGCTAGTCCTGCCATAACTGGAAATGGACTTCCTTATGGCTTTACGGCAATAACAAACTTTCTCTCCTTGCAGCTTTATCTAGTAATACAATAAGACACCTGATCATCATTTTTGTGGGTGTGTGGCTACCAATGATGTCCACAAACACAACTTCTATGATGGCCTGCTCAGCCGCAGGTTTACACATATTGTTAGTTGTTCATGGTTACGCATGACATGAACCACTATTGTGCCCCTTCTACCACCGCACTGTAAACAATTACCCAATTCCTTACCGTTAATATTTCCTGATCTCTGCACCATCTCTACCTTTTTTTTTTTTTTTTTTTTTTTTTTTTTTTTTTTTTTTTTTTTGGCATTCGGCAACGGAGGCCATACAGCCAGCTCAATGTGTATTTTTTCCAATGTATGGACGCCACAGGACGGACAAGACATTCACAGACACAACACTTAAACATCCATGCCCGCGGCCGGATTCGAACCGGCGGCACTTTCGGCACGTGGAGCTAGCACTCCAGCCCCTACGCTACCGAGGCCGGCATCTCTACCTTTATCCTCCTTTGTGGAACCACTACAGACTGATCCTATGTATCCTGTAGCCTGACCCAGCTTTGCACTACATTCAAATAAACTCGTTTCCTGATAGCCAGTAACTGATTTATCGTGTTACGTAGATATGTTCCCTGTGATTGCACCTGTTTGGTTACGATTACCGTTTCTCTCCAGTTGTTTGGTCACAAGTGGAAGGTAGACGCTGGTATAAAATATAAAATGATTACCTTTTTGGCTGTATACTCACTCGCACCAAGTTTCTCTTCGCGTATCGTAAAATCTGACTTACGGCGGCATTATGCCGAGCGGCCGTCTAAATAAAGCGTCGACTGTAAATTAGTCATGGCAGAGAGTGCATCCCGGGAGCGGATCGACTGGCAGTTCAAATATTAACGCAGCGCACGGGCGTCGTCCTTAAATAACACATCAGCCGCGTCCGCCCGCACGGTCGACGCTATCCCGCGGATCATCAAAAAGGAATTCGCAGGGCCTGTTATTACCTGATCGTAAATCAGACGCCCGCAGTCACTCCGATATTTCTGGGAAGCGCGAAAATGAGTGGCAGTGGTCGGGGTGTGCTTGATTTATACAGCCCGTCCACTGCGCGAGATGGATGTGTACAGCAGCCTTATTTATGTCCGTGGCGCCTGTTGAATCGTGTTATAATAACAGCGCGGCAGTGAAAGTGCGAGAGACACAGCGCTGGCTGGCACGGAATTATAAATTATCTTCAAACTGTGTGGAATTAGTTTTTAAGGATTCGTAGCCAAAATGTATGGAACACAGCACTTTATCGTAGCAAAGCATAGAATTTAGGAATACCGGAAAGAAGGAAAATTGAAGCATTTGAAATACATTAGAAGAATGCTGAAAATTAAGTCGACAAATAACGTACAAAATTAGAGAGTTTTGGAAAATATGGGTGTGGAGAAAAGGTTGTCAAAGAGCCTAGCAGAAAGAAGAGAGAGCATCGTGAGTCACATTTTAATTTTTGTTTTGTTTATGGCTTCACACTTTGTCGACATTGAGGTCATTAGAGAGAGTAAAGTACTGGTGACAAGGAACGGGAAGGAATTCCGTCATGGTCTTCACAAGGACCCATCCCGACAATGGCCTGGAATATTTGAGGAAACCAAATCTGGATTGCCGGATGGGTATTCGAACCTGCGTCCTCCCGAATGGGAGGCCAGAGCTTCATTTTAAGACATGCGGAATTGGTTAATTCGTTAGTAGAGGGAAGTATCGAAGGAAAGAACTTTACAGGTTATAAGGAGTATGCTGAAATGAAGAGGTTAGCGCAAGATGAAGGATTGTATCAAACCAGTCGAGAGACTGATTAAAAAAAAAAAAGGCAAAATTAACAAATTGAACTGTTATAATTTTATCACGAGCTGTCTGGTAGGTCAGTGGTTAAGGCGTATGATTTCAAAAGTTCCAGGTCCGGTCAGTGGTCTGAATCACGATGGGCCCAGGCAGTTAGTGCGAATTGTATTTGACCATATAAGCTGCGCCAGGATGTTCCGTGGTTCGAATTCCACGTTAAACTCTAGGTCCCAGACGAAAGAATCTGACCGTCCTACATCGGTACAAATCAGTTGTTGATTTGGGTTGATATATGACGTAATTATGCGCACTTATTTAGTCACCTTCTCTTTCCTTGCGCGAATCTTCGATGTTTCTTATCAAATGCTGATCAATATTATTCAGGTATTATAAGCATTTGATGAAATGGGAAACAGAATATAGCGATGTGTGTTCGTATGAGAGCTAGAGCAGAACATCGACATAATCATAATATGAAAGGTACAGAACATCATAATATGCATTACCAAAACTTAATTTGATTGGTTATTATTTTTATTTTTTGGTTTTCTTAACGAGTGTTACGGTGAATTCTTATAAAAGAAACGCAAACTATTACAAGTTAAAGACAAAATGACTATACTTATGTAATTTTTTGCTGCTATCACTCATTCCACTGGCTTAAAGCAATCGTCCATTTCTTAAAATCCTTAGCTAATCTGGTAGTTTGTAGGCGCGGAGCTGGTAGTCGATAGTATCCGGATGTGTTCTGTCGGGTTGAGATCGGGCGAATTTGGTGACCAAGACATTAACGAGAGTTCACTGACGTGCTCCTGAAACCACTGTAGCACGATTCTGGCCTTGCGACACAGACAGTTATCCTGCTGGGAGATGCCGTCGTGGAAGACCTGAAGCATGAAGGGATACAGGTAGCCCGCAATAATTTTCACGCAGTCCACAACTGTTATGGTGACTTCGATCATTATCAAAGGTCCTACTGAAGCCTAGATGAGTGTCCCCTATATCATTATACTGCCTCCACCATCCTGCCTCTGAGACGCGGTGCCTGTTTAGAGCAGTCGTTCAAATGGAAGACGGGGTGTCCGTATACGACCACCAAACCAGTGGAACAAGAAAAGTGATTCATCCGACCAGGCGCCACGTTTACATTGATCACCATTAGTCTCTGCTCCGCTGATATACTGTACTTACCATCTGAGGTAACAGCAGCCTCACCAGATGGCATTCAATATCGCGGTGGGCAGTGGTCATAATGTAATGTACAGGTCCATCAGAGTAATTACTAATCTTTTTCTACCTCTATTGTTCTTACATTCTACAGCCCCCTCAACTAAAGGCAAAAAAATCCAGCCTCGCATATCTCAAAATCTGACACAATATCTTTTCATTTGTGATACTTCTGTAAATACTTCTTTTTTCACTGATCATTTCCAAATATGTTATCTCCATTCTTCTGTAGCACTACTTTTAAATTGATGCAATTTCTCTTAGTTTTCGAATAAAATCACTTAAAACAAAGCTTCTCTTCCACTTAGTACTGTGCTCAATACATGTAGTTTTAGAAACTTCTTTCTAAGTTTCAAGACAATTTCTCTTTTTTCTAGTGCTGTTCTTGCTTCAGTTATAATTTGTAATTTTACTTCCTAACGACAGAATTCCCATATTTCCTATCCTTCATCTGAGCCTTCTTAGGGTTCCGTTCTCAACGGGGAATTGAGCCCTGCTGATGACATTCCTCCATCTGTCCGTCACAGGCCTTTGGCACTTAAATCGATTAGGCTATAGGTTCAAACTTTCATATTTTATGCCTTTCGATGAACCAAACCCGAATATCCCATTCAGACTTTTATAAAATTATTTTCTTGGTGTTTTTATATAAATAAGGCTGTCGAAATTTTAATTTTTTAATTATTTCTTATTGAACCATAGTATTTGAGGCGTATAGGTTTAGAGCTCGATAACTAGAGAACTAAGATTTTTTCACATTTTTTTTTTTTTACTTGAAAATAAAGATGAGAATGGCCGTCAAAGTGATCGATTTCATATCATTTTTGTCACCACGTCTATATCAAAAACAGTATTATCTAGAAACTTGAAATTAACTTCCAATATCAATCATAATATATGTATGTATTTAACGACAAATACTTGAAAAGTTGAAACACTTATATCAAAAATAGTTTTCATGTTGCGAGCAAAATAAACATATGTTTCTATTTGGTGTTTACTTTGCCATGTATTAATACTATTTTACTGAAAGTGCTCTTAATTCAAACTGTATTGCATGCTGATACACCTATCACAAATTCTGTTGCAACGGAACTATTGCACTGCCTTTTGGAGCGACAACGTGGTGCAGAGTTGGGAGCTATTAAGAGGAATCCGCTGACTAATCCGAAAACGTCTCAAGCACTGATTTTTCTACTAGCTTCTGACTTCCCACATAAGAGACATATATTAGCGTGAGGCTCCGCTCATAATGGCCTGGTTATTTACTCGTATTTTCAGGTTACTTCGGTTGCTCTCGATCATGCTACCCTTGAGGGTGTTTAATTTATTTTGGGTTGAATTTAGTTTCATTCTTCTTCCAGCACCGAACATCGTGGGTGAACGGTTAACGTTCTAGACTCGTATTCGGGAGGAGGCCGTTTCGAATCCACTTCCTGACATCCAGATAGGGGTTTTCCATGGTTTCCCCAAATCACTCCAGGCGAATGACGGAATGCTTCCTTCGAAAGACCATTGCCGAATTCCTTCCCTTTCCTTGCCCCCAATCCCATCCCGTCTCTAATGACCTCGACGTCGACGAGGCGTAAAGCCATAAGTCATTTTTTTATTATTTTATTTCCAGCATTTTGTTCAGGCTCTCGAGTGATTTCCCAATATCCTCACGCTTCTCTGCTAAGAGTACAGTAGGTCTATCATTAAACAATCGTAGAGCAATGTGGTGGGTTAGTGGTTAAGGTCCCCGGTTCGAATTTCTGTCTCGACGGGAATCTTCAAAACTCCTTGATCCAACCCTCACCTCTGGCATAGCGTGATGTGTAAAGTGAACTACGTGAGAACGTTGCGTTGATTCAGACTCCGCGCTAAGCTGAAGGTACATTGCATCCGGTAGTACCGGGTTAGGTTAAGGCGGCTAAGACAGGGGCGTAATTCGCAACCAATAGAAACCCTGTCACCAGATCATAACGACCACACGGAATAATTATTATTGTTATCAGATAATCGCAGCTTACTGATTTCATCTCTATGAACGCTTACGACACATCCAAACTTTTATTCCATTCTTTTGTTTACTGCCTCTATGTTACAGATCTCTAGAAGCATGATCAAAACAAATCTATGATGAAAATAGTCACTATAAATTTAAATTTAAACCACAAATTGTGCCAGAAATGTCGCTTTCCGTAGGCTACATTAAATTCGCTACATTTTTGTACGAGGTTTAGCAGCGAAATAATAATTCCTTCTGAGTATTTTGTGATCATCTGCCAATCAGGCAACCGTTATTTGACTTTCACTCCTGTTTCCGGACGCCCCTTGCGACAAGGTGGGGCGGCCAATTTGCCTTTGGTGAACCCGTTCATTTGCCCAGGTAAACGCATGTGAGATGGTCCAGATCATCGTGTAGTGTACTAGCTGATCATTTTGGAGCGATGCAGACTATTCTTTATGAATAAGAAATTAATAATTTTGATAGCCTGCTTTGTGTGTTGTCATTTACTCAGAAATAGTGGATGCCGTGGTAAACATAATTTCTTTTACATATATCAATGGAAAGCAACGAAGATGTTACTTTCAAATGAATTAATAAAATCAAATGAAGATTATAGATTCTCAGAGATTTAATTTTTTTTTAGTTAAACCTCAAGTATATTGAATGTGTCATCAATAAAACAGATAACCACCAATTAATACATTTAAAGGATATGGAACAAAATAATACAAAATAAAAGTAATATCAAATAACAACTAGCAGATAACTGAACACAGTTGAATATTTTTACCAGAAGGAGCAATTTGCAGTACATAAGTTTGTATCATTTGATATGTATTGGCAAGACATCAACGGCTTGGTGCACAGAGTTTGAAGTGCGACGAGTGGGTTAATAATTTAAAGTTGTTACCATATTTATAACTTGCATAGTCAGCTTGAAGTCTAAGTATCCTACACCAGGTCGCACCATATGACGGTAAAGTATATCACGACATTGAGACTACTATATATAGAGAGATCTTGCCTCAATATAGTGGGAACAAATACTCAGCTATGCTACTTATTTTGAGATAAAATTTTGGATGAACTATTGAAAATATATGCACTACAACGTTCAGACCTGCTAATATGTCAGCAAGTCCGATGCTTTAAGTTCTAGCAGCTCTTCAGCCGCAAGTACTTAACGACCGTCCGAATGAAAGTTCAGCTGATCGCAGTCCGTATGGAACGAAAAGTCCCTCTTCTCTCCTCTGTTTCTTTCCACAAATCCTCTGTCGTCTTCTTTCCCCATCAAACGGCTCGTCTTGGGGGCGATTGTAGATCACTGATAGACTGAGAAAACCAAAAATATTATGAACAATTAATAAAATTCGCTACTAGGCTTCTTTCACTCCTCCCACCTATACCAAGTATTCCATTAATGACACGTGACCATAAAGGTTTCTGCCTTTTAAACTTGTTTAAAACCGTCACTAATTCTGCTACGTCACTTGTTGTCAAGTCACGGTGTTTTCATCGAGCCAACAAAGGCTGCAAAATTTTCCTAAGTGGGTTTTCAGACCACACGTCCTATTATACCATCTAACTAGTAAGACTACCTTTCTGTCAGTCAGGATTACTCTACCCTGGGACAGAGCGTGGTGGGTGAACGGTTAACGTTCTGGCCTCTCATTCGGGAGGACGTGGGTTCGAATCCCCGTCCGGGCATCCAGATTTGTGTTTTCCATGGTTTCCCCAAATCACTACAGACGACTGTCGGAATGCTTCCTTCAAAAAGGCCATGACCGAATTCCTTCCCGTTCCTTGTCCCCAGTGCTATCCCGCCTCAGATGACCTTCGCCGTCAACGAGGCGTAAAGCCGTAAAAAAAAATAAAAAAACTACGCTGGATGGTTCCGCTCGTTTCAATGTTCAGGCCGCCGAATGCCGGCCTTTCTTCGCCTCATACAAACAAACACCATCCGGTCTCTCGCATTCCAAGATTTATCAATTTTGAGTAAATTGCATTTTTTATAAACGCACTGGCAGCAACTAATACTATCGCAGTAATATTTTAACAGCGGACTGTCAGAATGTACTCATTTCTGTCTTCATTCTTACCCTTCGGTTCCTCAAGATCCTATTCTAATCATAAGGTTGTTCTGCTTCGTATTATATAGACTAGTTTAAACGCTCGTAGAAAATGACGGGTATCTCCTATGGTGATAGCAGAAATTTGTTCTGGAAAAGTTTATAAGGAAAAACGAATAACGATTATTTATTATCTTTTCTATTGATATTTCTCGTGGTCTTAGTAAAATTTCGCTGATTAGAATCTCGGAATATTTGGTTAGGAGGTTTTTAAATAATTCAATTTGATTTTATTCAACAAAAATTATGATTGTTATGAAAAAGATTCTAAGTACATTTGTAATTTCAAGAAAGAACAACTTTAACTTATTTGATTGATATATTTAGAGACTATCTACATTTCGTGTAATTTTTCTTCAAGTTTTTAAAAAACTTCCCTGTTTCTTATAAAAAAATGTTTAGGTTATGTTGACACTTGATTGCTGTAACTCCTATAGATAATACAGCGTCAACATCCCATGTTCTTCTCCTTAGTCGTAAATAAAATAAAATTAAATGAACGTCATTATAATTTTTTTTATATCTCTGACACACATTATTATTTCTATTTCTGCTCCACAACAGACAGTTGAATTTAAGCTAGCGCCTCAGTTGCACCTCCTTTTAATTATTTAAGTTAAATAAAATCAATTTTTTTTATTTATTTGAAATTTAAACTTCCTGTTAACAATACAAGCGCAAATATTGTAAATTCAGTCATTCATTTTATTTTTCTGATTGGCCAAGCAGAGCTGTGGTTGTGGTCAATGTAATTAACAGTTCAAGTATCATCGGGTTTGCCGAAGTTTCCCGCGTTGTCGAGTTGACGTCTAGTCTCCAGTTTCAATGCAATTTATTAAAGCGGATGCAGCGTCAGGATTTCAATTATTATTACTATCAACATTAAATGCCATTTCGACACATGAACTATTGAATTGCAATCAATTTAATTGCAATTAGTGAGTAATGCTAAACTTCTATGGGACCATTACAAGACAAACATAGTGTTTGTTTAAGCCCCACAGCGTAAGGAGATCGTTTGGGTTAATGGTATTTAGACATCGCTGACTTCCTTACAAGTTTCTGAGGTCATTGCAAAAAAGTTCTTATTTTTCATGATGCTAAAACGTTGTAATTAAGCCTTCATTTGGGTATACCTTGGCTCTTATTTTTGTGCTTTCTTTTAGGTAAGTTTCAGGATCACATGTTGAAAAATTGAACCCTTCCCCCATTCGCGCGTTCAACTGTTTGCGGTATCTGTGTGCAATCAAGAGTTGCTTCCGCAGGACTGAACAGAAGCGTGTTGCTGATTGCCGTGTTGACTGGTAACAGCGCTCGTCAAGGAGACTGAGAAAATGCTCCCACCTTGTTGATGCTGATGGCTACATTGACCAATGAGGACCGCCGCGCTCGTCCATCACAACCAATCGCCGCCTGCTCCTCATTTGCATCAGTAATTAACAGTGACGCCTCTACACGGATATTTAATGGACACTGCATGCTGTGGAACCGGCGCCTCTGTGCCAGGCCTACCAACCGCACACAGCGTGGGCGATAATTCGAAATCTTGCCTCACGGAATTCACATGGCGTTAGTTTTACTTCATTAACAGTATAAATTAATTGAACTTGTAGGAGCATGTACCTTAAGGATCTTCTAATCACTGTACGGTGCCTGACAACCCACGCTGTTTGAATTACGAAATGACAATATTTTAGTGGTCATCCTCTACCTTGTGGTGATACATAGAGGCGCGTTTTCTTAATCGGTTTCAACACGCGTGACACTGTGTGGGCTCTAAGCTACACGGCTATCCAACATCGGCCGGCTAGAATTTCAAAATGATGGCGTTACATCCGAAACGAAAGTTACTTTCGTTATCCCTCGTTTCTCACGCCAACACTCGTAGGAAATCTCCCGACGCTCGTTTCTGAAAAGCAATTTCATTCAGCCTACGTTTTATTTTAATACTTGCCTCTGCGTCCCCATTCCAGCCTTCACCCCATTACATAATTCCATTGAGGAGAGCACCTAGGAGTGTCTTGCAACACTTTCTGCTTTATCATGCTCATTCGCTACGCAAAGAAAATTTAAAACAGTCCTTGAGGATAACTGTTTTATTCACCGCTGCTTTGTAGGTACTGATTTAGTAACTGCGGTTACACAATCGCACTTTCCATAATTACATCCCGGAGATATTCTTGCTTTTGGAATTTAATTATTGTCCTGTTACATTGAATACTCCGATATATTATTTAAAACATTCTTTTAACCCTAGAAAGATAACCGTAACACAACATAAGTAAACGATAACCGTAAGCCTCAGAGGAGCACAAATCCACCTATTTTTTTGATTGATTAAATTTATTTAAAAATAATTTGATTTTTTCAGAAATATAGAAAAGCTTTAAAAATAGAAGACAATTCTAATAAGAATTTGTTTATTATAAGTTTATTATAAATCACTAAATTTCTACGAAAAAAATCGACAGTTTTTTGTTTATTGGACCTATATCCATAGATTATCACGAAAATAGCGTTATTTCTTACAAACTAATGGATTACAATGAACTGAAAAGAGACAGCAGTATGTGTACCGCGCGAGTGCCTCTGCGACGCAGCTTTTCTTTCCAGGGATATTAAAGAGTTGTTTTTTCTGCAATTTCAAAAAATAATGTTACGTACAGATGAAACAATATGTAGATCATCTCCTACGCACGATCCTCTAAAACACTATCACTTACAGTAGACATTACTCCCGCTGCTTCCATATTCTCTAATCGCCTGATACGTACTCCCGAACAAGGTAACAGTTTAGTAAAAATATTTCGCAATGAGCTTAACAATGAGTAATGGACCATTATATTTAAAGTGACAGCGATGACCAGTAAATTCAATTACTTTCCCGAAGGAAATTTGGAAATTTATTTTAAAAAATGTCTACCTGCAGCATCATATTCAGTCATTTAATAACACTGTAAAGAGTCATTAGCTAGCAATAGCTGTTAAAAAGTCTTGCTGTCTTGGAAAGGTAATTTATGTACAAGTTAAGAAAACAGATGATGGGATTCTCAAAACTCACTATAACATTTAATGCAGACATAAGTACAGAAATTAGTAAGTTAAATGATAAAATAAAAATCTGGAACACTCATAGATGTGACACAATGGTGTAAGGGCTTCTTTTGTTTGTTTTGTTTTAGCTTTACGACTTGTTGAGGTTATTATATGCGGGAAAGGTCTGGGGGCAGAGAACAGTAAGGAAGTTGACCATGGAATTTTGTAGGAAGTGATTCGGAACAACCATGGAAAACCGAAATCTGGATGGCCCGACGGGGATTCGAACCCGCGAGCCCAGAGCGTTACCGTTCCACCACCACGCTCGGTTGCGTCATAGCCAGCAAGCCAATAAATAATACTGCATCTGTAGGATCTACTTTTAATTACAACTTTTTGAGACTTAGATCATTGTCCTTAAAAGGTAATAATAAGTCTAGCTCCCGCCAACCAAAATGAAACAGGAAAAAGCGCTAAGCCCCTAAGAAATAAAATGTCTTGGCTTCAGTGAGCTTTCCTCCCATATACTGAAAGACTATAGCAACATCAACTAAGTTGTCTGACATACCAGTAACTGCTCCGTCGAAGAAAATGTATTTCCTGACGCACTTAGGATATTAATAATCAAACCATTCATTTTTTTTTTAAACTGCTTAACGCCTCTTAACAGCGAGGTCTTTAGAGACGGGAAAGGATGGGAGGCAAGAAATGGGAAGGAATTCGGCCATGGCCTTTTCAAGGAAGCATCCCGACATTCACCTGGAGTGATTTGGGGAAACCATCGAAACCCAAATCTGGATGCCCGGATGGGGATTCGAACCGCCGTCCTCCCGAATGCGAGGCCAGAACGCTAACCGTTACAGCAATTTACGAAAGGTTATGGGCACTTAAATGTAAAAATCATTTACTCACTCAGTTTGATTTTAACTCAGCTGAATTTCAAAGGAAGACACTTCCGCCAGGCAATTTCCATATTCATCGTTTATTAAATTTTTTTCCGCCGTTTCAAAAAAAAATCGTTCAGCAATTCCTTTGTTGATTTATTTCAGACTCTGACTACCAAACTTGCGAAAGAAAATTTTCCTACTCTCTTACATCTAAAATAAAGTGCTACTTTGTAGTCACGGTGATCTTTTCACTTCTCTCATACTTCCATCACTTTCATCCGGGTCCTGTCTTCCTATACCTCCTAAACAAGTTTCTTTATGTCATTATCTGACTTGTGTTCTCTGGTAATTTCCATTTCTGATGTAGTTATAATACATATCAAGCAATCCACCAACTTACTTGATTTTGTTTCTGTAATATTTTGCAGTAAATATAATCAAATTATCACACGGTTAATTCCTTTCAAATAATCCCGTAGATTTCAGAAGTCGTTGTTCAACAGCACGTACATTGAGGAACAACTTCAATTTCGCGCAAGAATACAATAAATCTGAGAAGAAATATATGTTCTAAACTATTTTGTTCGTTTTATGCAGAAACCTTTCTACAAATAAAATTACAAAATTTTCCCTGTAGATTTAAGTGGTTGTGAGAACAGAAGATTGGAATATTACTACTCAAAAGGTCAGATAAAGGCAGAATGAAAAACAGCTTTCAGTCACTAGAATACAAATTTTATTGTATTACACAATGCATTTCGGACCCTGTGGATCATCTTCAGGTGTCTATAGTATTTACATTTGTTTTAAATTTTTTCTTAAGCGAGATTCGTGCCTAGTAAAGTTTTTTCCTGTGCTAAAAAATGATTTCAAGTAAGTGTCGTGAGTACGTTTACTATGAGAGAAAGGAGTAAATATAAAAACATTGTGGAATACTTACCAGAATTGACAAGATGCTGAATAATTAGTTTCATATACATATTTATTGCGGAGTACTGTACTAGACACGATGTCGTTTAAGTCGCACATGTTTATATAAACAGAACAAAACAGTTTAAAGATGACGTGTACTACAAGTTATTCAAAGATGAAAATCATTATTCGTTGTCAGAGTATAATGATCTTTTCTTGTCTCTAGTAATTGACATTAAACTGGAAATAAATCTTTAAAAATATTAAAGTAATAGTGGCTAGTAAAGTCCACTTGTTCATTTAACATATGTTCTGGGCTTTTTATCTTGTGGAGGAATATTTCTAACTGTTCTAACAGATCGATTTTCTTGGTATTGGACTGCATATGTAGCACTGTTAAATTATTTTGAATGTCGTTGATAACATGTTTTGTATCATACATGTGTTCTGCGATGGCTGATTTTTCAAAGTGGTTTAATCTAAAAGCGTTCATGTGTTCTTTGAAACAGGTTTTGAAACTTCTGCCAGTTTTACCGATGTAATATGCCGGACAGTTTAGGCATGATATTTTGTATACTCTACTGTTCTTGATTTTCTGTTTGTCTGTTTTATGTTTTATGTTATGTTCTAATAGGTGACCTAGCTTATTATTAGTAGAGAATGCTATTGTTACGTTGGTATTCCTAAATAAGTTAGAAATTTTTTTGTGATATGGGACCTAAATATGGAATGCTGATATATATTTTCTTCTCTTTATCTGTATTATACTGTGTTATTGCTTTGTTATTTTCTGTATTTTAGTGGATAATTTGTCAATTAATGTAGTCATTGTTCACTGCTATGGTTTTTGTTGTCTCTATTTCTTGTTTGAGGAGGTTTGAGGAGGTTCAGTGAATGTGCTCTGTGTAGCATTCCCCTGAATGCAACATGTTTGTGTGTAAGATGATGGAATTATGAACTGTTTATAGTTGTGTCTGTGTATGTGTGTTTTCTGTATATGTTAAATGTGTGTTTTTGTTTTATGTTAGTGATGCTGAGATCTAGAAAATGTATGCTATTGTTATCTTCGTGTTCGACTGTGAACTTTAAGTTTTTGTGAAGAGAGTTGAAGAGTCCAATAAGTTCTTCAAATTCTTTGGTGCCAATAGCAATAAAGGTGTTTTCTTAATGTTTTTATATGGTTGTGAAATTCTACAAATAAATTCACCATTTTCACTGTAGATGTAATATTCAGAACAGAAGTTGGGAATATTGCTACTCTAAAGGTGTTTTCTTAATCTTTTTATATGGTTGTGAAATTTACAGTAAAATTTAAACGCACCGGACTATTGTTATGTATCTTTTAAAACGAACAAACCATCCAGTACTATTTTCAAGAAGTGATACTATACAAAAATTACAGTAGTGACTCAACCATTCTGGTTTTCTGTTTCGTGTGTCTCTTTTACACCCTTTGCAGAGGGAATTTATGGTATTTCATTATTGAAGATTAACGTTGATTCAAGTACAATAATCAATTTTCTGCAGTAATTCTTGTTTAACGGATTAATCTTAAGTTTTGGACTTCCTAAGATGGGGGTAGAGCGCTCTAAGTTTTTGTTCAGTTTCATATAAAAATATATATATATATATTGGTTTTGACCAATGTTGATTATTTACGATACAAATAACATAACACTCTATGATAGTAACATGATTCATAGGAGACACATAACAATTAATTCATAACGGTATCGCACGGAATATGAACGTTACGCTAAAGATTGAAGCTACATTCCACGCAGATGTAAATAGCTTTTTGTAGACATGATACTTTGTAAACAGGCCGTATAGGTGATTCCCCGTCAGGGCATCCATATTTGGAAATTCCATGGTTTCCCAAAATCACTCCAGGTGAATGCCGGGATGCTTCCATGGACGAATTTCTTTCCAGTTCCTTGTCCCCAGTCCCATCCCGCCTCTAATGACCTCGACGTTGACGAGACGTAAGGCCATAAGTAATAAAAACAACAAAAAAACGTATAGCCTAACATATCCTTTATTACGTTCAGTTTACTGACGAATTCGTGCAAATCGACGGAAATTTTGTCAAATGGTATAGGAAATGTAAATGTGAGCGAAAATTTTAAGATTGGAAACATTCAGTTAATGCCAACATTAGTACTGATTTCGTTCCAATTAACAGCTATAATGGTTTATTCCCAATCGTGGCACAATGCGGAATTAAAAGATGATTTACACCAACTCTTAAACCAAGAAAAAAGTTTGTGTCATACATGTAATAGGCGGTGTCGACTCTCGTGGTTTATATCGACCTGCAGGTCGGAGATACCATTTCCAAGCAATGGCCTCTCCTCGCTGTCGTATAGTTGTCCGGGGACAAAAAGGAAAAGATGCTATCTCGGGAGCATCACGTCTTTCAGCAGACAATTTGTTTTTAATGGACACATCTAGCTTGGAGTGAGCCCAGACGACAGTTAGAGAGAAATATTCGGTACGTACGCTACGTACCAGTCAGTCTAACCGCCGTATAATGGATGGTCCCGGTGTTTCTTCCGCTGCGATGGCCAGAGCGGCAATCTCCGTAGTGTACGGAACGCTTCAATCACGCTGATACATCATCACGGTCAACTTTCGATGCACCTAGCCTGTTTTACGCACTTCACTTCTGTAGACTGTCCGATACAACGGAGATGGAGCGTTGAACCCTACCTGTTAAATCTGTTTGCAGCTTCAGTCGCACAATTAATACATCCCCGTCATATTGTGACACTTACTGTGTCTGCTTCCCGTCTAGGAAGTTCTACATAATTTCGTAGCTACTTTTCTAAACCTTTTGTATAACGTGTTTGGAGCCCTTAAATTTCACAAACCAATTCCTACAGGATTTGACTTACCCTCTGCTTTCATCCTTGTGTACCAATCTTTACAT
Organism: Vandiemenella viatica; assembly: GCA_031002005.1. NCBI lineage: Eukaryota > Metazoa > Arthropoda > Insecta > Orthoptera > Morabidae > Vandiemenella > Vandiemenella viatica. Next base: position 282,617,005 of record JARYHS010013630.1, on the reverse strand, counting down.
TATGCATAGTCTATGTTAATTCTTACATGTAAATGTTAGATACAGAACAATAATATTGCATTTAATATACGTTAATGATTCAACTTCCTGCGTACAGTTATTCATTATTGTATCACATACACTAATCAAAGAGTTATTTTCGTAATTGTAAGTTGTCTCAGAACGCGATAAAAGAAATACATGTGCGGACTCACAAAAGAAAGTACATTTCCGCATATTCGTGCGAAAATTTTCCACCTTTGTCTTAAATATGTATGACGATAGCGAAAAGTGATAAAAAACAAGACTTAAATGTAACGGAGAGGTGGAAATCAAAACACCGTGCAACATATAAGATTTCCTGTTATATTAATAAATGATGTATTCAGTAAAATCGTTTATTTTTCATATCTTCATACTGAACACCTTACACTAACTCCAAACAACAATACAACGATATTTTCTTTGAGCAGAATTTCTCTTCTCTGCCATAAAAACTGCTTGGCAACCCAAACAACCACAGATTCTCCGTCTCCCCAACAGCCACGTCAGAGATGCTAATAACTCTTCTCAAATAAGAACTGTATAGCAGGCACAGATCATATTTAAAAGAAATATAAATGTATAATCAAAGTGAGGAAACTTCGTTTCCTTACATATCCCTCCTGCCAATTTGTCACTAAAATTACACAATTTTATGTGATACACAATGTCAAATAATTATTGTTTGTACAATCTTAAGTCTCTAATATTTCTTAAATCCAAATGCTTTCCAGATTTTAGATATTTAAGGTAATATGTATTCTGATGAGGTTTTCCGCGCTTATGTAAGGTACCTCGAAAAACATAAAAAACTTTGTTATCTCGGCATTTATACAACTGGATTTTCATGCGTTCTCAAGTACTAGATCACCTACTTTCTGATTTTCCTGCACACCGATCATATGTCTTTTTCTGAAAGATCCTCTTCCACTTCTTGGTAAAACTATAATTTGCCTTTCATTTTCACTTTTCCCTTCGTTGCTTCATCTTTCTTGCATTCTCCGCCACCCATCTTCCTTTCATATTTCATAATGTTGCGGCCCTCACCATATATATCGAGACCTCTCTTCATTTTCACTTTGCCTCTCGTTGACTCTTTTTCATCTTCACAAACTTTTTGTTTCTTTATGAGAAAGCATTTTACATTCTTTCCTTCCTTACTACTTATCTCTTCGTCACTTTCTACCTCTTCTTCAGTATCTACATAACTCTTCTCGTCTTCGTTCATTTCAGTTCCCAAACCATAATTTCTGTCATCATTTCTAGTGCAACTAATAACTGCTTCATCTTTCCTTTCTGTCTCTTCTTCAATATTTCCCACGTTACTGTCCCATTGGTCCATTCTTGCCACGTTAATTATCTCGTCTTCTTCCACTATATCCTTTCCAGCATAGCTAATTTCATTTTTCTCCTCCATCTGCTGCAGACATTCCCACCGTTTCACTGGTCCGCTATTCTCCCACATTGCATTGTTTTCTTCATTGTCATCTCGCCGATTTTCACCGTATTCTTCTATCTCATCCTCCTCAATTTCCATAATTAACTTGTCTTTGCAGGATCTTCTTACTTGTTTAATCCAGCGATCAATTTCGTCTTCTCTTCCTTCTTCCCACAGTCGTAACGTTTGTTGTTGATTATTACTAATGTTTTCCATCTTAAGTTCCATCTTCTTCTGTCCTTGCAAAATCATTGCTAGCATTTTTTCCAAGGAAGTACTCTCTTCCCAGTCATAATTTTTTTTCGGTGTAGCTAGTTACCGGGACGTCATGAAAAATACCAGTATCATCCTTTTCAAGTTCTAAAATATCATGATACTCATAACCTGGACCTAAATCACTTTCTACATTTCTCGAAACCCTTAACTTTTTGCCATTTTGATCATGAACAACGGCATATACGTGATCCTTGGTTGATTTTAAAACTTCACCCTCCATTATATATATAAAAAACACACAAACAAATAGCAGACATTTCGTTACAATTATCGTAAGAATTACACTCGGGAAGCAACGCAGTAATGAACATGAAACGCCGTATAGAACTTCCAAACCATCATTGAAAACACATATTACCTGTACATAAACAAATTTAACATTCATCACTTAAAATCTAATGCATGCACATGCAAAGATGCATAATTGGCTACTCTTTTATGATCAATATTTTAAAATTTCAATAAAATGAAAACGTCAAACAATTTTACTATGTCTATTTTTTTTTAATTAAAATGAGTTCTGATATTTCTCACGTTTACTTCAATAAAGTTTTTGTTTTTAAATCTGACAAAATTTCCGTCTTTATTTTAAATGAACTGCACTTTGTCACTATTTTGGTTAATTCAAATTGTCTTTCTTATCCTACCTTTAAAGTTGTTTTATCATCCGAAGATTGCAAGGTTCTTTTATTACAGAATTAGATAACTAATTCTTTGTCGTAGTCACGCGCGCCATTTTATAAGATTTCCTGTTATATTAATAGATGATATATTCAGTAAAATCGTTTATTTTTCATATCTTCATACTGATTTTTTTTTTTTTTTTTTTGTCGTCAGTCTTTAGTCCTGGTTTGATGCAATCCTCCATCCCTTCCTATCCTGTGCTAACCTCTTCATTTCTACATACCCCTTACAACCCATGTCCTCAATTATCGGTTCATATATTCTAATCTCTGTCTACCTCTACAGTTCTTACCTTCGACTGTTCCCTCCACTAACAAATTAACCAATCCAGCATGTCTCAAAATATGACCTACCAGCCTGTCTCTTCTTCCTGTAAGCTTCTTCCATAAACTTCTTTTCTCACCCATCATTTCCAAACTCGTTCATTTCTTACTTTGTCTGTCACACTAATTTTCAGCATTCTTCTGTAGCACCACATTTCAAATGCTTCAAGTTTCTTTATTTCCGGTATTCCTAAAGTCCATGTTTCGCTACCGTAAAGTGCTGTGCTCCACACATAGAGTTTTAAAAAGTTCTTTCTAATTCCCTAGATCAATATTGAAACTAAAAGGTTTCTCTTTTTCATGAAGGCTCTTTTTGCTAGTGCTATTCTGCTTTTGACATCATTCCTTGCTTCGGCAAATCGGTTGTAATTTTACTTCCCAAGTAACAGAACTCACTCACTTCTCCTATTGCATCCGATCCTATTTTTATATTTAATCTGCTAGTATTGGTATCATTTCTGCTACATTTCATCACTTTTGTTTTACTTTGATTTATATTCAGTCCAAAATCTTCCTTCAGTATTTTGTTCATGCCATTCAATAACTTCTCAATATCCTCAGCCCTCTCTGCTAATAAGACAATGTCGTCAGCAAATCGTAGCATACTGATTTTTTCTCCCTGAAAACTTATGCCACATGGAAATTTTTCTTTGACTTTCTTCATTGCTTCTTCTACATACAAGTTGAATATTAACGGGGATAGACTACAACCTTGTCTCACACCCTTTTTAACTGATGCATGTCTCTCGTGATTCTCTACTTTTATTACAGCCACTTGATTCTTATATAGTTTATAGAGTATTCTTCTATCTCGATACTTTAGACCTGACTTCTTTAAAATTTTGAACATCTTGTCCCACCTAACATTATCAAAAGCTTTTTCTAAATCAACAAATGCCATAAAAGTATCTTTGTTTTTCTTGATCCGCCCTTCAAGTATTAATCTTAAAGACAGAATTGCTTCCCTTGTACCGCGATTTTTCCTAAACCCAAACTGATCTTCACCTACTATCTCTTCTACTACCCTTTCCATCCTTCTGTATATTATTCTGGTCAGTAATTTTGAAGCATGTGATGTTAGACTAATGGTGCGATAATTCTCACATTTGTCGGCTTGTGCTTTCTTTGGAAGTGTGAAGATGATATTTTTATTAAAATCAGTTGGAATTTCTCCTGTTTCATAACTTTTTGATATCAGCTTGAATAATCTTTCGATTCCTTCCTCTCCTAGAGATTTAAGAAGTTCTGCAGGGATCTCATCAATTCCAACTGCCTTATTTGCTTTCAAGTCATTCAGAGCTTTATTAAATTCTGTCCTCAAAACAGGATCTCCTAAGTCATCATGTCGACATCGCCTTCCTTTTCCAATACACTATTGTTCAAGTCGTCCCCATCATACAGTTTCTCAATGTATTCCTTCCATCGTTAGCTCTATCTTCTGAGCTTAAAAGAGGTTTCCCATCGGCAGCTTTAATGTTCATACCTCTTTTCTTCATTTCTCCAAAATTCTGTTTGATCTTTCTATATGCAACATCTACTTTTCCTACGACCATTTCCTTTTCTACTTCTTCACACTTTTCTTGTAGCCATTTTTCTTTTGCTATTTTGCATTTCCTATTTATTTGATTTCTAAATTGCCTGTACTGCTCTCTTCCTGCTTCATCCTGAGCATTTTGTACCTTCTCCTCTGATCCATCAGCTGCAAAATTTCTTCTGTGATCCAAGGTTTTCGGGCAGCTTGTTCCCTAAAGCCTAAGTTTCTTTGCCAGCTTTCATTATTTCGGTCTTTAATGCATTCCATTCGTCCTCGGTTGAGCTCCTTTCAC